>AWOL01S0004542.1:8566-39861 GCA_000715115.1 Nicotiana otophora | reverse complement strand
ACAACTGATATATATATATATATATATATATATATATATATATATATATATATATATATATATATATATATGTATATATAAGTTGGTTAGTAGAATAAGGATTAACTAGAGTTCTAATGCTTTATTCTTCTATGGTGGAAGAGTTCTAGTAATCTTCAACTTCTAACTCCTCCCTTATCTAGGATAGAGTTCTCTTCAAGTAAGGAGTCCTACAACTTATTAATTATGCAACCTTTTTGTTCAGAGGATATCAGGTATAACCACTTATGCGTATCCCCTTCACGTGCATGCTTTGTGCTAGAATCTGCACATACCCTGGGTACACTGTGTATGGGCATGGTTCATGCATGTGTTCCTTTGTCAATCATCAAAACAAAACTTACTCAAGATAACATTAATTACTACTGAACCCATTGCACTTCTAAAATCAGAGGTTCATAGTTTAATCATGTTTGAAATGTTTTTAGCGAATTTTACATATATATTTTGGACGTTGGGTCAAAAGTACTTGATTCACTTGAATTCGTTACTTCTATTTGTTTGACAAAAAATACAAATCTTGGTTCAAATAATTAAATTTACATAAATAAAGATTAATCCTAATTAATAATAATATCCTTAGATCTTAATATTATAAAAATCAATTAACAGGTGTTCATGTGGATAGTAAAGGCATCATGTGATATTTGCTTTGAAAAAACAAGAACAGTGGTGTAGCATATAACAACCAATAGGAAATAATAAATGGTATTTAAGTAGATAAGGGTAATGATTCAATCAATAAAAGACAGAATAAATGAACCTTCCATCTGACAATGATTGAAAGATAAATCCTAGAACAATCGAGGATTTCTCGATTTGATGGTAAAGTATAAATATGAATTTCGGTGAAAAGTAGATCTTTGTATTTAGTGAAGACCGAATCTTTTTGTCAAAGTGCTTTTCTTAGAGAAAATCAATATTCCCCTCTATCATTGTTTCTTCTTTTATTTATAGGGGAAATACTTCCAAGAGACCCTAAAAGTACAAGTGCACAGAATATCCAAGGGAGTATTCCCTTTAATATCCTATCTCGAAAACTAGCCGTTTCTGCCCTATTGAACGTACTCGACCTCGACCTCAATCCTTGTTGATACCTTAACTACGACTCTCATCGACTTTTCTACCGCGGGTCGTGCGGCTTCTCAGACCGTCTTAACAAGTGACAACTTGAGGATTCTTCCAGTAATGTTATCTCGCCTTGAATATTCTAAGGGCGGATTTTGACCCATAAAGTTAGTCCTTCCGCTTATTGAGTCCAGCCTCAGGCGGGCTTGATGAGCAGATTTTGTTCATTGTGGTCAAAACCATTAGGTGAGTTGGGCGATTCATGATGATTGAGGCGAACTGGCAACGTGGCCCTTCGTGAGCCGCAAATTTTGGATGCTCCGTCTCGCGGTTGGTTTGTTGGAGTTGTGTTGTCCATGAATCAGGGTGACGACATGCGTCATTAAGATGCGTATTCCCGACAAGCTGCTTCATTTTTAGGGACTTCTGATTGGACCTTTCGCTTCGGTTCCAGTGCCAGGTAATAATGAGCCGATTTCTCGGTTCTGATGCTCAGATCCTTATAAATGGGGATGTGAGGGTGTAATTTCAAAGTTTATAGAATTCATGTATCAAAACCCCATATCCTCTTCCTTATCTCCATTGTTGTGCATCGTTCCCCTCTGTTCTAACGATTCCTGACATTTTTAATCCTTCGTTGTTTGGTACCTCCAGCGAGGGAAGTGATGCGGTCTCTCTAGCAATAGTGTTTTCCCCTCATGTAGAGAACGTTCCCGCTGCCGTCGAGGATTGAAGCTTCCCCACGGTGGAGGATATAGTTCCTCGTAACCTTGATACCAGGTGTGATTTCTCGAAATTCCCTGAAGCCGAGCCCGGAACCTTTAAATCGGCGATGAAAGAGGCTGATTTCTTGGAGCTTAAGGCTAAATACGTCCTTCCCAATCACGTCGAGTTGATCCCTGCTGGGTGGGATGCGGTTCAGGTCCATCATCGTGGGTAGTGCGTCTTCTGCGCCTACCCTTTTTCACGTTGGGTACACTCTTCCTCTCCTTCTGTTGGCAGAGAAGTTTTGTCGCTTCTACGGCATTTGCCCAACTTAGCTCGCACCGTATGTCTACAAACTCATAAGGATGCTCACTAAAGTTGCGGAGTTGGCCAGGGTCGAGATCACGCTTTGACCCTTGACGCACCTATTTGCCCCCAGCTTTTATAGGGGGACGATCTTGAATCTTCGCCACCGAGGAGGTAAATGCTTGGTGGTGAATATGGACGACAAAGCTAACCGCCAATTCTAGCTCAACTTTTTCTTTGTTTGAACTGATGATGTGGTGGCCAACGCCGATGGTTTCCCTAAAGCTTGGAATTGCACTCGTAAGTAAACACCTCTTTCTTTGTAGGTATCCAATGTTTCCTTAGTGTTTGGTCGTGGTTCTAATCTCTTGTTCCTTCTTGTGCAGCTACGCATTCAACTCCACCTTTGGTTGACAATATTTCCAACTGGGTGGGTCGGATCCTTCCTCACATTATGGGGACACGCGAGTGGTCGCGCTTCTTTAAAAGGTTTGGGCCACATCTCCATTCAACTGGTAAGTTGTTCTTGTCTTCGGCCTCTTAGTTATTTCTCGTTCGTTATTTACTTTGGCTGACTTTCTTTTCCCTTTGTACTTACCTTAACTTCAGCTAGGGGGTCCTCGAAGAGGTCTATAGCTCCCGTACCTGTGTTCTGAAGGAGGAAAAACACTAAGGCCTCGACTTCCGCCCCTTCCTCGATTGTGTCCACCTCGGCTCGTGTCCCGATTTCTTCTTTGACCGTAGTTGCCTCTGCTCGTGCCCCTGTTGGTGCGTCTTTTCTTGTTCCTTCCTTGTCCATAGGAACCTCGGTCCCTTTATCATACCGCCTTGTAGACGAAGACGAGGAGGAGCTTGTACCTGATGAGGAAGATTTGATGCCTCGCAAGAAGAGGTCTATAAATATTGGCGATGGGGCCGCTCGGGTCGTTGACTTAATGAAGGGTGAATTTAAGCTACGCGAGATGGTGACCATTGTCATCGAAGAAGATGTCGGGCCGGTATCTGCGATTCTGAGGTTGGTGCAGGCCAACGTGGATACACCTCTTCCTTCTGTGATGACGAAGGCTGAAGGGCTAGGCACTGGAGCTTTCGAAACTTCACGGCATGATGAGCCGTCGACTTCGCGACTAGCTGACGATACTTCTTTTTTGACCGATGAGAGAGGCAAAGACGTTGCTGAAGAAGTCTATGAGACGGGTTCAGATCTTGATGATGATGACCTGAAGATGATGGAGGAAGGGTTTACCCAGCTTGAGGTAAAGTAGTAGGGGTCTACGAGGGCCATTGCAATCACTATAGATCGTGATTTGCTGAAGAATACGGAGAATATTATCCCCGGCCTCGGCCCCCTTTGTTCCGTGATAGAGCGTAAGACCCTTAAAGAGTAGTATGATGGTACTCTATCGAAGAGCATTGCTGGTCTTGCCCTTAGAGTGAGTGTTAAATGTTTTGTCCTTCTCTTCTTTTTGCCTTTATTTTTCGGGCGTTTTTGTTTCTGACTCTTTTCTTTTCTTTTTCTGGTCGCAGACGGTGATTTTAGAGGTCGATAGTGCCCAAAGGGAGGAGAGGAATAGGGAAATATTTATAAGGTTGAAAAACAAGTACTTTTAGTATCGACTCAAGTACCGGGAATTTCGTCGGCGGCTTGAGGAGGGTGGCGACATGCAGGCACTTCGGGACGAGTTGAAGGAGAAAGATGATGAGCTAGTAAAGGCCATTGAGAAGTGCAGCATCCTCGAGGGGATGTTGAGGAGTCGTGAAGAGGAGCTTGAGGTTAGTAGGGGCATGGAGGCCCAATGTAGTGACCTTCAAGCACAAGTGGTCGAACCGCACAGGCAATTGGAAGAAAGTCGGCTTAACCTGGAGGGCCTTAGTGGTGAAGTTGCTGAGAAGCAGAGCGAGCTTGAGAAAACGAAATCTTTCCATTTGGACGCTCAGAGAAGTTGGAGATGCTTGAGCTAGCGAATAACACCCTTCAGGCCGAGCGGGAGAATGATTAGTCCCCGGCGAATGCTAATGAGGATCGACTAAAGGGGAGGGTCGGAGAGCTGGAGAAGGATAACGCCCTCCTTCATGATCGTGTGGTCACATTTAAAGCTGAGAAGGATCAACTGCTCTAACAGCCCTCTTCTTCTCATACTTTGGAATTTCCCTACGTTCCTCGGGAATTGTATGACGAATGGATTCACGCTGAGACTTAGTTGGATGTGTATCGAGATTTGCATAAGGCGGGGTCCATTTTTAAGGTTGCCCTCGAGGATGTTCGTGTCAAGACTCATGAAGCTCAAGTTGCTTGTGGGTATGATCTCGCCACACTTGAGGGAGATAATGAAGGTGTAGATCGGCTTGAAGATGACACTTGGTACGACACTGCTTATCCTGAGGGCGAAGGTGGGGGTGATCAAGGTGGCAAGGATATTGATGGTCAAGGCGGCAAAATGCGCAGAAGATCACGATGGTGGTGATCAATGTTTTTCTTCTTCTCTTTTTGTAAACTTTTGTGTATTTTTGGCGGCGTCTCCATGAGCCTTTGTAAAAAATGTTTTAAGTATGAAATGCCAAATTCATTCTCTTCATCTATTTCTTTTCATGTGGTTTACTTTTTGTACTTGTATGTTTTTTTATTCTTTTGTTTGTGCGTTGGAATATGGCCGAGGTCATCGACTTGTTTGGTTGCGACTTTTTGTTAAATTGCGGCCGTGGGCCGATAGGTGCTCGTTCAAGCGAGATCGAACATAATGTTGGGGCTGAGACCAGGTAGGTGTTAGTTCGAGAGAGGTCGAACATAACCTAAGTTTAATTATGGACGAGGGACGGTAGGTGTTAGTTCGAGCGAGGTCGAACATAACCTGAGTTTAATTATGGCCGAGGGCCGGTAGGTGTTAGTTCGAGCGAGGTCGAACATAACTTGAGTTTAATTAGGGACGGTAGGTGTTAGTTCGAGCGAGGTCGAACATAAGATGAGTTCAATTATTGTCGAGGGCTGGTAGGTGTTAGTTCGAGCGAGGTCGAACATAACCTGAGTTCAATTATGGCCGAGGGACGGTAGGTGTTAGTTCGAGTGAGGTCGAACATAACCTGAATATGAGCAAAATATGCTAATAAGTGTAAGGTTTATTTCCTTGACATTGTTGCGTTTTTACATACTTGGAGAAATTTTATAGATTTTTGGGTTGTTGGTTGGCGTTCCAGTCCCAGTCCCGGTCTATCTAGTATCTTCATTGTTCAATCTAGAGAATAGTGAGAGGTCGAGCAATGAAATAGTAATCACGACCTTGCCTTCGCATACTTTGACATAGAGTGTTCCCTTCGTCACCTCGTTAAAAACCTCCTTGAGAAAACCCAACTGAGACATAACTCAAGTGAGGGAAAAAAGAGTACGACTTGGGGGATGCTTTTTCTCTTAGAAGTTGAAGTATTTGAGGTGGCTGATATTCCAGTTGTTTGGTAGTAGCTTTCCTTCCATTGTTTTTAGTTGAAATGATCCTTTATTTACTTTTGCAATGATTTTGTATAGACCATCCCAATTTGTTCCCAGCTTGCCTTCCCTGGGATCTTTGCTCGCTTGAGTTTTGGCTTTCAGTACGTAGTCCCCAACTTTGAGCGGCCTGACCTTTGCTTTCTTGTTATAATAGCATTCTGCTTGCTGTTTTTGGGCAATCATTCTTATATAGGCCATATCTCTTCGTTCGTCGACTTTGTCGAGTTCTTGCCTTCTGCTCTCGTCGTTGCTTGCATCACTCTCGTGGGAGTACCTTAGGCTAGGCTCTCCGAACATGACTGGTATTACGACCTCGATCCCATAGACCAAAGAATAGGGCGTCTCTCTTGTGATCGTTTTTGGAGTTGATCGGTAGGCCCATAATACTTCTTGTAGTACTTCCGGACACAATCCCTTGTCATTCTCAAGCTTCTTCTTCATGATATTTTGAATCGATTTGCTGGAGTAATATGCTTGCATGTTGCCTGCGGGGTGGTATGAGGTTGAGAGTACTCTCTTGATATGCCATTTCTCAAAAAGATTGGCGATTTTCTTTCCCATGAACTGGGGTCCGCTGTCGCAGCTGATTTCTTTGGCAAGGCTGAACTGGCATATGATATTTCTCCATATAAAGGTGATTACTTCCTGTTCCCGTATTTGGGCGAATGCTCCTACTTCCACCCACTTAGAGAAATAGTCAGTTAAAACAAAAAGGAATCATACGTTACCTCGCCCTGTCGGGATGGGGCCCACGATGTCCATTTCCTATTTGATGAATGACCAAGGTGAGGTGACCGAGTGAAGGTGTTCCCCCACTTAGTGAATCATTGGGGCGTACTTCTGGCATTGCTCGCATCTTTTCACGAAATATATGGCCTCCTTTTCCATGGTGGGATAGTAATATCCTGCCCGTATAAGGCATCTGACCAGTGCTCTGTTGCCGGAATGAGCCCCGCAAAAGCCTTCATGAATTTTTTCTTGGACGCGTCGAGTTTTGTTTGGGCCCAGACATTTTGCTAAAGGGCCGCTGTAAGTTCTCTTGTACAGGTCGTTGTGGAGGATACTTGTCACGACCCAAAACAATGGGCCATGACGAGTGCCCGAGCCTACCTATCGAATACCCCTAAGCATACGTCTAAGATAAAACATGAAATAAGTGTAGGACATGCATAACGTCTGGCAGTAAACTATGAATAGCATACACGAGAAAACATGCCCAAAAGACATCTGTATATATATATATATATACAGAATATGGTACGGCGAGCCGACAAGGCCACTATTGACAACTATATATCCAAAACTAGAAGCCGACAAGGCCACATACTATCCAACTATACATGACTATCTAGAGACCTCTAATAGAGTGTACAACTGTATTAAGGATGGGACTAGGCCCCGTCGTACCTATATCTACATACAAAAATAGCGTACCAAAATCAATAACAACTCCGGATCAAGTGGAACACACCAACTCTTGCTGATTAAGGATCTTAAAAAGGGGGACCGTCAGCCTGTCTACCTGCACCTGCGGGCATGAAACGCAGTCCCCGGGAAATAGGGGCGTCAGTACGAATAATGTACTAAGTATGTAAGGCATGAAAATCAGTACATAGAATACATAAAAAAGTATGGGGTAAAGGAATCTGCCTGTAAGCCTAAATAACTTTGTGAATCCTGAAATATTTATAATGTCATGTATGTGCGTATAAATGTCATATCATGCATAAGTATATACGTATATATATATATATATATGTGTGTGTGTGTGTGTGTGTGTGTGTGTGTGTGTGTGTGTGTGTGTATGGGGTATGGAGAAATGTTACGGTGTTATATACGCACCACTACCTGCTAAGTTGATATACGTTGATGATTTCGCCCACTGAGGCCAAGATGATATGATTACACTTATATAACGCCATCTGGTCATGGGTCAATGTACATGTATAAATGAATGCAATGCATAATGAAGTAAGTCAATAACATCTCTCGGGATGTCATACGATCAATATGCCTTCGGGTAATATCACGAAATAAACTTTATCAACTTACGTATTTTCTGAGACCCATGAATAGACGATAGAATAATAGGACGCATGGGGAATCAAGAACATAGGAACCCCTAGTAATTTTACGAATAGTGGCATTTATGAAAATTGTGCGTTTGCTCGTTTCATTTGTATCGTATGGATCATGCCAAAAGGAAAGAAGGGATAGCCTTAACATACCTGAGCCGATTCTCTTAACAATCCCTCTAACCCACGTCTTTTGCGATAAAACACGTAACAGCGGATAGAAGTAGGGAAAATCCGTATGATATTCTTGAGAAAGATTGTACCGTACTCCCTTAGCATTTGCAACTAATGTTGCTATAGCATTCTATAGTTGCGTATGAATTCTTTTGTGGCTCCATCCGTTACTTAGCAAAACATAAACATCCCACTTAATGATGTACGAAGATCTCTTAAAATTGCGGGTTGTGGGACCCACTTCTGTGGATTACTTTTGCCCAAAAATCCCCTAAATATGCGACCTAGTCACATGAACCAAGAGTCACCATTTGGTCTTAGCAATTATAATCCCCTTGCTTCCACGTGGGGTGATGTTTTCTCCAAAGATTTATGTCACTAATTTCTAATTAATTTACTAATTTCCCACTAAAATCAATAATTAACCCCTTACCAACATAATTAGATAATATCCTAATTTACATAAAATACTAATCATTTTTAACATACTTTATACACCTTACTATCATGGTCATGTAGTATCTTGTATGGAACTAGTCCATAAATACGGGATATTATAGCTTGGACCGTATTTTATCCCAAATTGACAGTCTTCAATGAAACTCATTTTTTTTGATTTGTTTACCCTCTAACCTTCATGGCACTTACTTATCACTTGTTATAAATAATATAAATACTTATAACCTTAAAAATAATCTCATTCCCGAGCTTATGTCGATTAACTTACGACGAAACTTTAACGTACGAAACCCCAGAATGTAACAATATTGTATCTGGCTGCTTGCATTTTTAGTTTCTTGACCTCTTTTTTATTGTCTGGGAGTGTGTCGTCCTACAAGTATGCAATAATACGATTGCGCCAGTACCAAGTTAAGTTAATGGTTCTTACCTCGACTTGGTCTAGCGATGAGTTGAGGAGATGGACCATGTTTTTGTCTCCTGTTGTGATGCTTTTGGTGGCCGCGGCTAGTTTAGAGAGGACATTTTCCTCGATGTTCTGTGCTCGTAGGATTTGGTCGAGCTGGCATTCGTCAAACTCGGGCACTGCTTGCATATTTCGGTCTAGTATTTTTGCAACCTTTGTTCCTTGATTTGGAAAGTCCCTGTGACTTGGTTGACTACGAGCTAGGAATCAAAGCATAGTTTTAACCAGTTTGCCCCATATTTGAGTGCTAGACTCAAACCTGTAATGACGGCCTCATACTCGGCCTTGTTATTAGTCATATCCGGGCACCTTATGGACTGGTGAATTACTTTGCCTGTTGGGATTTCGAGTACGATTCCCAGCCCGGACCCCGATGCATTGGATGCACCATCGGTATATAGGACCCAGAGGTCTTGTGTTTGGGGGAAAGTTTGGACAGCTTCCCTTTTGACTTTAGGCATTATTTTTGCGCTGAAGTCGGCAACGAAGTTAGCGAGCACTTTTGACTTTATCGTCGTTCGTTGCTGGTATGTGATATCGTGCTCGCTTAGCTCAATGGCCCATTTGCTAGACTTCTCGATAGCTCAGGTTTATGTAAAATGCTTCTTAGGGAGAAAGTGGTGACAACCGAGATGGGGTGATATTAGAAATATGGTCTAAGATTTCGTGAAGCTACGACTATGGCCAAAGCCAGCTTCTCGATGTGTGGGTACCTCGTCTCGGCATCAACTAGTATTTTGCTGATGTAATATATGGTAGATTGCGTACCTTTGTTTTCTCGAATTAGGACTGCGCTTACAGCTACCTTGGATATAGCTAGATAAACAAGGAGACGCTCCTCCGGCTCTGGTTTTGAAAGCAAGGGCGGCAATGATAGGTATGCCCTTAGTTACCTCAGATCCTGGATGCACTCCGAAGTCTATTGGAGGCCATTATCTTTCCTAAGTACGCCAAAGAATTTATGGCACCTATCCGACGCCCGCGAGATGAATCTTGATAGGGCGGCGATACGGCCAGTCAACCTTTGGACCTATTTTTTGGTGGTCAAGAGTTTGGGTATCCCCTCGATGGCTTTGATTTGGTCAGGGGTGACCTTGATCCCTCGCTATAATACTAGGAAATATAGGAATTTTCCTGAGGCTACGCCGAACGCATACTTCTTCGGGTTCAGTTTCATTTCGTCCCGTCTAAGTCTGTCGAAAGTTTCTTTCAGATGGTCGATGTGATCTTCTCCCCTTTTGGACTTGACCAGCATGTCGTGGATATATACTTCCATTGTTTTATTGAGCTGATCGTTGAACATCCTTGTCACCAATCTTTGATAAGTCGCCCATGTGTTCTTTAGTCCAAAGGGCATGACCCTGTAGCAATGCGTTCCTTGGTGGGTGCTGAACGCGATTGTTTCCTGATCTTCCTCTTCCATGATGATTTGATTATAGCCTGAGTAAGCGTTTAAGAAGCTTAGTAGCTTATGCATGGCCATTGCGTTAATGAGTTGGTCGATATGAGGTAGCAGGAACGAATCCTTGGGGCATGCTTTATTCAAGTCTAGGAAGTCCACGCACATCCGCCATTTCCCATTCTTCTTTTTGACCATTACTATGTTGGCAACCCACTTGGGGTACTTTGACTCCATGATGGACCCATTTTCTAACAGTTTTTCCTCCTCCTCGCGCACTGCGCCATTGATTGTAGAATTGAATTAACGCCTGACCTGCCTCAATGGGTGGAAGGGGTCGACGTTTAATTTATGTGTGGCGATTTCCTTTGGGATGCCCAGCATATCGGCATGGCTGAAAGCAAACAAATTTGCGTTAGCTTTTAAGAATTGACTGAATTTACCTGGTTCCTGAAGTTTACAACTGATATAGGACTTCTTCCTATGGTCGTTAGGATCTAATTGAACGGGGTCGAGGTCTTCTATGGTCGATCCTGCGGCTTCGACTATATGGGGGTCTTTGATGCCTTCTCTGATCTTGTCATGCCCCGACCTCGACCCTGCTGATTGTTATGCCTCTTTTTCTTTGTCTTTCCTTTGTCGGGTGACCATGTTGTCTAAAGCAATACGGTAGAGGGTTGACGACATGGTATAACCTGGAGGGGATGGCCTTCATGGGGTGTATCCACAGTCGTCCCACTACGGCATTGTATGTGGTGTCTTTGTCTATGATGTGGAATGTTGTTTCCATAGTCACGTCGCCGGCCAAAACAGAGAGTGTAACTTCTCCTAACGTCCGTTCAATTGCATTGTTAAAACCAGTCAGCGTGATGTAGCGCGATACTACCTAATCCTCGAGTTTCATTTGGTTAAGTACTCGAGGATAGATAATGCACACACCGCTCCCGTCATCTATCATAATGCATTTAACATCAGTATCTAAAATTTGCAGAGTAATAACGAGGGCGTCATTATGAGGAAAATCCAAGCCGTCAGCGTCCGACTTATCGATGATGATACTTTCTTCGAGTTCGTCGTACCGTTCGCGGGTGATAGATCGCTTGAGTTTGTGGGTACTGGTGAACTTTACGATGTTGATAGACGCATCGTTGCTGCCGCCGATGATCATGTTGATGGTACGAGCTGGCGAAGGTGGCTTAGGTGGTCCTTAGTGTTTGCTCCTCTCGCAAAATTGGCTCTCCCCCTATCACTTAGCAGCTCTTTAAGGTTTCCTTATCGTAACATGTTCACAACTTCCTGCCTTAGGGCGATGGAATCTTCAGTTTTGTGCCCTCGTTCCTAGTGAAACTCACAGAGTGCGTCAGACTTTCTGGTGTTTGGGTACGATCTCATCTTTTGCGGCCACTTCACTTTTGGCCCGAGATTCTACATGGCGAAGACTATCACTGTAGGCGACACACAAAATTGTGAGTAGATAACCGGGGGGAATACCTCTGTCGTTCCGATGAGTTCCCGTCCCAAGTGGTCAGAGGGTACTTCATCAACCGACTCAACAGTTTTATAGTTGCTCTTGAACCATATCTACTCAGCCTGTACTAAACATCCACGACCGTCATTCCTTCGGATACATTTGGCAACGTCATCCTTAGTCGGTTGAACCGGGCGAAGAAATCCCTCAGTCCCTCTTCCCAAAGATTGTTTAATAGCAAATATGTCGTTCACTCTCGCCTCGGCCTTCTTGGCTCCGACATGAGCCGTTACGAACTTGTCGGCCATTTCTTCTAAAAATTTTATGGAGTGTGCCGGTAGCTGCGAATACCACGTCAGTGCCCCTTCTATGAGGGTTTTGCCGAGCTTCTTGAGCAAAATGAAAGACACTTGTTCTTTGGCGAGGTCGTTGCCTTTTACGGATGTGACGTAATAAATCACATGATCTTTGGGGTCGGTCGTGTCGTCGTATATTCTGAGGTAGGGCGGCATTTTGAAGGTTTTTGGTATGGCATGCGGTGTTCCATCATCACTACAGGGCTGCTCGACGAACCGGCAGGTGTCCCTCTTCGGCAACAGCTTAGGAGCGCCCGGTATCTTATCGACCCTTTCTTGGTGTTTTTTCATATGATCTCGGAACGCCTTGTTTTTATTTTCCATTTTGTCCATCCTTTTTAGGATGTCCGGGAGGACGATGTCACCTGCATTGTCAATGACATTGTGAGTAATACCTGTAGTCGAAGGGAGAGGTGAGTTGCATTGTTCATTTATTTGTTGTATCGTGCAAGTCCTTGCGGTTTCTGCAATCGTGTCTGGAGCGGGCTTGCTGAGGATGGTCGTTAGCGTGTTGGTCAGCCATGCCTCGAGAAGTTTTTATACATCTGGGGGTTCCACTTCCTCTACAGGCGTGGAGGCTCCTTTACCACGGGGTTTCGTTATGCTACAGTGTGGGGGTGGTGACCCATCTCGCCTAGGGGATGCTCTGGGCGTCATATCCTCACCCGTCATTTCACTACTTTCATAGATCTAGAGGAAACTAAAAATTTAACTAAGAAATTCCCACAGACGGCGCTAAATTGTTTGACCAAAAATATAAATCTTGGTTCAAATAATTAAATTTATATAAACAAAGGTTAATCCTAATTAATAATATTATCCTTAGATCTTAATATTAGAAAAATTAATTAACAGGTGTCCATGCGGACAGTATAGGCATCACGTGATAAATGCTTTGGAAAAACAAAAATAGTGGTTTAGCATATAACATCCAATAGGCAATAATAAATGGCATTTAAGTAGATAAGGGGTGATTCAATCAGTAAAAGACGGAATAAATGAACCTTCCGTATGACAGTGATTGAACGACAAATCCTAGAACAATCAAGGATTTCTCGGATCTGATAGTAAAGTATAAATAAGAATTTCGGTAAAAAGTAGATCTTTGTATTTAGTGAAAACCGAATCTTTTTGTCAAAGTGCTTTTCTTACAGAAAATCAATACTCCCCTCTATCATTGTTTCTTCTTCTATTTATAGGGGACATACTTCCAAGAAACCCTAAAAGTACAAGTGTAGAAATTATCCAAGGGAATATTCTTTTTAATTTCCTATCTCGAAAACTAGTTGTTTCTGCCCTATTGAACGTACTCGACCTCGACCTCAATCCTTGTTGACACCTTGACTACGACTCTCTTCGACTCTTCGACCGGGGGCCATGTGGCTTCTCGGACCGTCTTAACAAGTAACGGCTTTTCCCGTAATGCTATCTCGCCTTAAATATTCTAAGGGCGGATTTTGATACATACACTATTCTCCATTCGCCTCTGACTAAAATTAGTTAGCCGTAACAGTTAGAGTTGTCGCATTATCGACTGTAATACACCATATGTAATATGTTATTGTAAAATGCAACAATGTCCGGATCGATCGAGAGGAAAACTGTGAAATGGATACAACTTTTTATACACTCGCTTGGTCATATTAATCAAACAACCAAAGAGACAATAATGGCCAGAATAGTATCATAGGATTCAAAAGAAAGATTTTAAAAAAAAAATGCTTTCACATTAAAGAGTGGATCTAAGGCAAAAAGCGTGCAAGAGACATTTTAAGGACATTTGGGTAAACAACCTAAGGCATATATAAACTATACAACAAAACAATACTTCCTATTAGCCCCATGAGCTTTTAGTCTAGATGGTCGTATTATAACATTTTAAATGTTATAACGTCTCTAAAAAAGTATCAACTTCACATTTACAATATTAAGTTAATATAGTGTGTTTAACTTATCCAATAAAAATATAATTGACAAATTAATCATTAAGCAGTCATGTCCAACTTGTTTAAGATAAATTTTGCATAATAATAATGCTAAAAAGGGAGAATTAGTTACCGTAAGTCGCACAAAACTGAAAACATCCTTATGATTATTCTTTGGGTTGAATTACTTTCCTTACTAAAATTGACTAAAAATTTCAGATTTTACATAATATGTAATGCTTAGGACTAGGAATGAATATGATAGAAGAAGAATCTAACATATCAACAAGACATATTTTACCAGGTAGTATAATGGATAGTTAATGATGTCCACAAAATTTAAGAATAAAACCAATCTAAAGATACTATAATCCAAATCAATCTGAACTCAGCAGTGTCTTACATGTGATTGCTAACGAGGTGGGCCAACCAGCTTATTAGGATCCAAGGTTTTTATTTTATTTTAATTTTTTCTCGTTCTAATTTTTGGTAGATGTTCAATTAACTTTTGTCTTTCGTTTGGCCAGAGGTTAATGGGTGTCCCTGTCAAGTTCTACATCACATTTGTGAATTGTGAGTGTTCATTTCTTTTCTAATTTTTTCAGAGTTGTTAGTTTGGTTATAACTTATAACGGTTCCTTGCTTTTGAATTTGATAAATGAATATGTTCATCGATTATTATTATTATTATTATTATTATTATTATTATTATTATTATTATTATTATTATTATTGTTGTTGTTGTTGCAACAACCAGTATAATCCCACTAGTGGGGTCTGGGGAGGGTAGTGTGTACGCAGACCTTACCCCTACCCTGGGGTAGAGAGGCTGTTTCCAATAGACCCCCGGCATCCTTCCCTCCAAGAACTCCCACCTTGCTCTTGGAGTGACTCGAACTCACAACCTCTTGGTTGAAAGTGGAGGGTGCTTACCATCAGATCAACCAACCTTGTCAAGTTGTCGTTATTATTGTTGATGATGATAATAGTATATCAGTTGTATAACTTTAAAAAGTATTTTTCGTTCTTTGTGCTTAAAAATTATTTTAATTTGATTTTGCGAAACATGCTCTATACTTGTTTTTTATGTGTCGATAGAAATCAAAAAATCGGGAAAAAAGGTGGGGATCAATGTTAAGTTTCAAGGTAAGCCAGCCATTTTTGTGACTTAGATGAAAGTAGCAATATCTTGCATGTGTGGATAGCTTATTTAGACTCTTCTTCGGTGTCTGATTGTTAGAATTTTCAAAGTGAAACGATCTAATAAATAATACTCTAATGATTTACCGATTGACTTTCTCCCTAAGTAGTTTTTGCTCCCTATGTCGCATCGTCACTCTCCAACAACAATAACTAGGGTGTACATAGATCGGATTGGTTCTGTTTCAATCAAAACCAAACCAAATCATTATATCGGTTTGGATTGGTTCAGTTTTATCGGATTTTTCGAGTTTTCGAGTTTTTTTGTTACATAAATAATATTTCAATCTTACTTTGTTAAATTTTTTATAAATAAATATATATTTCGTAAAAATTAATAAACATATGATCTATTAAAATATTTTTATGGGAGAATTTTCTTAGTAACACATAATTGTTATTTTTTTGTCGTCTCACAATAATTTTTCCTTGATGTACACTTTCAAGATTAACCGAATTTAATAATTAAACATAAAAATTAATATGATACCTAAATTATGTTCTATTTAATTTTAAATTATCGAAATATCACTTCAAATTCGAAAAAGATATACGAATTTAATAGATCTTGACATGTGAATATGGAAGAACAAAGAGATTGACGCATTTCAATAACAGTTGATAAGAAAGTGATCATACAACCCATTATTTAAAGTTAATAAAACTAGAGCATGTCATATTCTATTAAATATTACATCAAATAAGAGAATCCCAAATATTTCTAGATATTTTTTAAAGAAAATTCTATATAAAGTCTTAAAAGTATATATAAATATTATATATTCATATGTCGGTTTGGTTTGGTTTTTTTTTACTCAATACCAAACCAAATCTAATCGAGATTTTTAATCGGTTTGATTTGACTTTTCTGTTTGGTGCGATTTTTCGGTTCGATTTGTATAACGACCCGACCGATGTTTTGAGCTCTAGCGCGTCGTTCAGCGATTTGAGGCCTTGAGTAGCTTCACTTCAAGTATTATGACTTGTATGTGTGGTCGGAATTGAATTTTGGGAAGTTCGAGATTGATTTGGAAAGAAAATTTTAATTTCGGAATCTTTAAGTTGGAAAATTGACTAAGGTTTTGGCTTTTAAGTAAACGACCTCAGAATCAAGATGTGAAGGTTCCAATAGGTTCGTATGATGATTTCAAACTTGGGCGTATGTTCGGATTGAGTATCGGAACACCCGGGAGTATGTAGGCGCTTGTTATGGAAGATTGACATTTTTAAGGCTTAAGAATTTCCTAAGTTTGGTTCGAAGTAGGCTTTGGTGTTATCGATGTCCATCTCTGATTCAGAGCCTTGGAATGGGCTCGTATTGTGATTCATGACTTGTACGCAAAGTTTGCCGTCATTCCGGAATATTTTGGTATGGTTCGGACGCGTTCGTCGAAGTATGGAAGTTGAAAAGTTTTAAGAAGGATTTTGGTCGTTGATTCATAGTTTTGATATTGTTAAACGTGATTTGAGGCCTCGAGCAGGTTCGTGTCATGTATTGGGACTGATTGGTATGATTGGACGGGGTCCCGAGGGCCTCGGGTGAGTTTCGGACGGGATTCAGATCCAAATTTGAAGTTGAGGAATGCTGGTTTTGGCCAGTTGCTGGTGGAATCTCACCTGCGGAAACAGGGCCACAGATGCGACTTCGTAGAAGCGGATAGGCAAGCGCAGATGCGGATATTGCTGGGGGAAGGCTATACCGCAGATGCGGTCGAGTGTCCGCAGAAGCGAAACCGCACCTACGAGCGAGGCGTCGCAAAAGCGACCTCATAGAAGCGAGGGAGTGGGTGGCAGAAGCGACTAGAGGTGATCAGGGTAGAGGCCGCAGGTGCGAAGAAATTCCCGCACCTGTGGGAGAGCAGATGCGGTGCCTGGAATGCAGAAGCGGGCAGGCTGTTGGGCACGACTTCGCAGAAGCATGGATTTTCGCCGCAGAAGCGGCCAGGATGATCGCAGGTGCGGAAAGTCGTTTGGGCAGTGTGTTCTTTTAAAAGCGGGATTTGGCCCATTTTCTCTCATTTTCACTTGGTTGGGGCGATTTTGGAGAGCTTCAAGGGGAGATTTTTATCAAACAACACAAAGTAAGTGATTCCCACCTATTATATGTTAAATACATGGGTTGTATATGGATTTAAAGACGGAAATTTGTAGAAATTTAAAATTTTGGTAGAAAACTTAGAAATTAGTATTTTTGAATTTTGACCACGAAATTAGACATGGAATTAGGAATAAATCATATATTTGAGTTCGTGGTATTATGGGTAAAGGCTATCTTTGAATAGTTTTGGAATTCGGGCACGTGGGCCCGAGGGTTGACCTTATCGACTTTTCGAGCGGAGTTGGAAATTGTTTGAATTGATTAATTATGGGTATTAGAGTATATTTTGATTGGTTTGCACATTGTTTGATTAGTTTTGGATCGATGGGCATCGTTTTGAGGTGTTAGAGAGCCTTTGGAGCTGGTTATGGAACTTCAGAGCGAGGTAAGTCTCCTGTCTATCCTTGTGAGGGGGAAATTACCCCTTATGTGACATTTATTGTTATGCGCAACTAGTTGTGGGTGATACGTACGCACGAAGTGACGAAGGTTCGTATGTAGCTAAAGCATGTTTATGTACGGGTAGACTTAGGATTTTATCATGAAATGTTTGAATTACTTGAACTCATTCTGGTAGCTTAATTAATTAAAATTATAATTGAATTGATTTAGAAGTAAATATATGTACACTAGGTTGAGCCTTAACACTTTGAGATTGTGCGAGTTATTTGTAAACACGTGCCTCATAATTCGGTAACTTCCTTCATTTTTCTTGTGGAGCGGGCCGAATGCCTCAGCAGTATATAGATGCATCTATGGATGGACGCACGTCCCTCGGCAGTGTACACGTTATTCTGTATCGGATCGAACGACCTCGGCAGTATCGTACATTATATCGCTAGTAGCCCGAATATTTTCAAGCTAATCTTTCCACTGATACCCGGCATTTTATGGTATTTTCTATTTATTTGGTATTGGCACTCTGCATGTTCTGAGATATTAAGGAAGAATACAAGTTTGAGAAAATTTATACTTTAAAGAAAATAATTGGAAAAAATTATGAAAGTGCAGACTTACTACATTATTGTTGTGCACTTCACATCTGTTATGATTTATCATATTATTTATTTGGATCTTTAATAAGTGTCGATGTCGGCCTCTCGTCACTACTTCTCTAGGGTCAGGCTAGATACTTATTGGGTATGCGTTGATTTACGTACTCATGCTGCACTTTTGCACTAAATGTGTAGGGTCTGACAGGTTAATTTGGAGATCATCTTGGCGCGCAAGCGCATATGTTGAGGAGATTTTATATGAGCTATAACTCAGGCTACGGATCGCAGTCCACCGAGTCTCCATCGTACTAACTATTCTATCTTGTCTTATTTGCATTCTGGAAAGATATTGTATTGTTGTTGTACTTCTTAGAAAAATGCTCGTGCATTTGTGATATCGAATTTTTGAGGGTTCCTTTAGGTTGTTCATCATTGTGATTCGTGTAAATATATTCATTACTTTGTTAATTCTATTTTATACTGTTCAATTAAGGAAGATTATGATTTCAAAATATTAAAATAAGTAATTAAATTGGTAAATCACTGTTGGCTTGTGGGACGACAGCGTTAGGCGTCATCATGACATATAGTAGATTTTGAATCGTGACAGTTTGTACACCACTATCAATAACAATGAAAAGAATAATAAGTAATAGAAAAGATAAAATAAAAAGAACCTCAATGTCTCGAAACAAAATGAGGTATTGTCTAAAGCCTAAAGTAGGCATGCATGCAATAGGCTCATATAGGTTAGGGACACCTTTTTTTTTTTGGTCTAGAGGTAGGGACACTTTAAAACGGAGATGTTATTATTTAACCTAAAATTTGATTAACAGATTAAAACTAATTAAATTAATATAACAAGACCACAAGCAATTGATTCGATACGATTTATAGCTTGTATCGATGGTTGTTAACCATTGTATTGTATCATATTATTACTTTAAATATGATGTTTGTTTTGGTTATTACTTAAATTTTATTGTATAGTATCGTTAAATCCGTCGTTACGTAACGACGAAATGTGCCACTTTATGTAACGACCGATTTAGTATGATTACGTCGTTATCTTGTCTTTTTCTCTATCTCACCCTTCACTATTATTAAATAATTTTATTTTATCATTTACTCTACTTTTTTATATAATAAATTTATCATGTATCATAATTTTTTTATATAATATTGCAAATTTATTCTTCATATTGCGGGTGCATGATATCATGAAACAACGGCAAACGATACAATCTATCCAAGCATTATATTCATTAAATAATACCGTATAATATAATACAATACGATACATTATGAAACGATGTGAAACAACCATCCAAACAAGTTGTTAGTTGATGAGGCTGATAATTGCAAATGAGAACAAAGTAACAGCAGCAAATTAAAAGTAAAGAGATTTTTATTTGTAATCCTCTGAGCTAGGAAAGTTTGTAGTTGATCATGGCACATAGAACTAGGGGTATACATAGGTCGGGTTGGTTCAGATTTTTCAATTACCAAATGAAATCAATTGTGTCGAGTTATTAAATCTAAAGACCAAACCAATAAAAGTCAAATTTTTTAACCTCGATTTTCCTCGGGTTTTCGGGTTTTTTTCTTCTCATAAAGTCTTCATAACACAAAACGTAAAATTTGTGCTCCAAATATTTCTTTGATCCTAGTAAGACATAACTATATAAGGTGTTTTTCAAGAAAATAACATAAAATATGAGATGAGCTATGGTATTGTACTAAAATATTCAATAATAAAGATAATAAAATCACATAAAATAAATATTATTAATATTCCATAATGAAAATAAACATAATCTAAAATTACTAAGTTGCTAAAATAAGTACGACTATCAAGTACTATTTTTACATGATTAAACACTATAAAAAAATTAAGTTGTACATTTTATCTAAACCATGAAAAAACTAAAAAAAGTAGATATCCAACTACAATTTTATTGAATGTCTTTTATTAGCATTAATATTGACTATAAAACTTATTGTAGCATTCAAGAATTATAAGTCCAAGTTTAAAATAATACGTTAAAAGATAAAATTATGAAAATATTTAAGAAATATTTATAAACACACAACAATAAATATTTTTATGTATTAAATATATTTAAAACTTCTATATATGTAATGTCAGGTTGGTTTGGTTCGATTTGACTTTTTTAGATAAAATCAAATCAAACTAATTATGGTCGGGTTTTTTTTCCCAACAACAAATCAAATTAAACCAAACTATAATCGTATTTATTTTCTCGATTTGATTCAGATTATCGATTTGATGCGGTTTGTCGGTTTCCTTTGTATACGCTTACTTAAAACAATACAGAGGCACTAGCAATTTTAGTATAGGAACGGCCAGTTTTTCGAGAGTTAGAATGAGTTACATGATTGTAAGGGAAGGTGAATATGTATCATATATGAATTGAGTGTAACAACTGCCCCATATCTCGCCTAGCTGTTATGCCCATTGTCTCAAATAAGTGCAAATCTCGTTAGTTACGATTATATGGGGCGTAACTCATGATCGTGATTAATGAGAATATCACTTTTCTAGGAATCTGTTGGTTTGTAGTGGAAATGCATACAGACGCTCGTCTTCATTTGGAAGGCTGGTCCTTGATCTTCCTTTGTCTGGTTTTGCGATATACTCTCTCCGTTCACTTTTACTTGACACGTTTTTACTTTTCACACCCCTTAAAAAATAATAAATGAAGTGCATAATTTATCATGATACCCATATTAATTGATGCATATTTTATTGGATTTGAGAAAATGATTTGAAATGAGTAATAAATATTGTGGGTATAACAGGAAAAAAAAAATTATCTTCTCTTTATATACGTAAAGTGATAAGTAAAAATAAAAATCTATTTTTAATATATATGTCAAGTAAAAGTGAACGGGAGAGTGCAACTTTAGGAATAACTTTCCTAATCTACAATAAACCCTTCGGCTCTTCAATCTTTGATGAAAATAACCGTAACTGACGTGACATTGACTGAAGAATTCATGCCACGTGTAGTTCTCTATGCTAGCCACATGTCACATTCATATTTTACCAATATACTCCCTCCATTTCAATTTATGTGAACTTATTTCCTTTTTAGTCCGTGTCAAAAAGAATGAGCTCTTTCCTTATTTGGAAACAATTTATCTTTATGTAATGATTTATAACCACACAAAATATATGTGCCTCATTTTATACCACAAGTTTAAAAGTCTTCTCTATTTTTTTAAACTCCGTGCCCAGTCAAATGAGTTCACATAAATTGAAACGGAATGAGTAATATATTTGTATGAGGTCGTTTCATCAGAGCGCAGTTTTGGATTAAGATTATGTTTATGTTTAATCCTTTATATGATAAATAAACTTGACCCACTTGGGAATGCAATGATACAAGCATGACTATATTAATACTAAAGTAGTTGTATTATTTAATATCTTCATCTTATATTATACAAAACGAAAGTAGAGCCGCGCCCTTGGAGAACTGCAAACTGCAATTAATTAAGGATATGTTGTGGCTTTTTAGGACATTCAGTGAGACGAAATTAGAATGGACACAAAGAAGAAAGATCATAATAGACTTGCAAAAAGATTATTTTAAAAAAGAAGAAGAAATTAACACTTCTAGCCTCATGCATGAGTATTTGTTTTCTCGACAAATTCCTACTTTGTTGCTTAGATTATAAAATTGATCACACCATATATCTCATACAAAAGTATATGTTATATTTTTATTTCTTGAATGTTAGGTGATCTTTGTAAATGTATCTTTATTACAGAGTGGCGTGACTAATAGACGATGCTCAAAAACAATGCTAATTAATAAAAAAATTGATTGACGTGAAAATGCATGAGAATTAATGGATTCAAAAGAGATAAATCTAACAAAAAGATCTTTTCTTCACGAGCTAGATGACTGACTTAATTGCAAATACCTTTTATCTTCTTCAACTTCTAATATCAATTTTTTTTCAAACTTCAAGCAAATCATATCAAAAATCGTACTTAATTAATAATGGAAGGGAAGAAAAAAAGATAAAAAAGGAAAAGAAAGAACGACAGCCACATACTGATTCTTTTGTTTAGATTAATTAAGTAATATAACACATAATAAGATTCCAAAAAGATTTAAAAACACAAAAACGAAAATAGTCTTTGCCATTTGCAAGTATAAGATATTACTTTTTACAACGCGTGGGAAAAGAACTCAAGTGAGAAATAACATAGTAGCCCAAAAGTAAAGGGACTTAATTAAATTAAAGATGACCAATTAGAAGAATAAGAAAAAAGAGAAGTAAAGAAACGAAAGACAGCCACAAGCCGCTACTTTAGTATATTTTTATATTTTAATTAGGTCAAGCACATATTTGTATAACTTACCAGATGATCCTACAGAAGATTTTCTCATTATTTTAAGGAAAAGGAGTAGCAAAAGAGAAAAATAATAGATTGGCCATAGTGTAAGAGAAGGGAAGTTGCATGCATCATTAAGTTGACTTTGACAAAGGCAAAACCACAAAAGAAGCAAAAGATATTGTTCCCAACAAATTTAGAAAAGTTATGATTCATTAGAATTCAGGAGAACCTTTCGCACTTCTAAAATGAAAGGCAAACAAAGATGAGTTTAACGATAGGCAGACCTAGGATTTTAAAATGTCACATACACTACTATTAAATAAAAAGTTAAATAAATACTAGAGTCGGAATCTAATCCAAACAGCGCACTAGAAGTCAAGTTATACCCCCTAAATCAGCCAATGCAGTTACCTAAGATTTGAATCATACGATATCAATCAAAATATATACATATTAGTTAAGTCTAAGATATATACATATATCTTAGACTAAGATATACATATATTTTTTCGAAGTTAATGGGTGTCGATGATCCCCTACCTAAAAGGTAAGTCCGACTATGAGTTTAACAGTTTATAGTTTTTTTACGTCATTAATGAAGGTGACTTGCAATTACAACATAAACAATATATGTGTGATAACTAAATTAGAAAATGAAGCTTAACGTGTTATAACAACTCAATCTACCTTTAATAGTGCAAATATTCTTTACAATATTAGTACATATAAATAAATTTAGTTAAAAAGAAATAGATATGGTCCACTTTCCTCTTCACCTGTGCATTAACCCTCTCTTGTCCTTGTCATTGAGCTGACTTTCTACGTATCCTAATCAGCAACCTGCAATACTTCTCAAAGTCCATGCTTCAAGTTACTAATTTCGGGAAAAAAATTAAAGTCATACAAATTTGTTTATGATATTTTTTAAAAATTAGTTGTTTATATATGAACACAATAGAATCAACAAGCTAAGTAATCTGCTCTGAAAATTTGTTTTTTTTAGTATCTCACTGTTGTTATTGTTTGTTGTCGCTACTTTTTTTCATCTTTTTTGATGGGGCGAGGGTCTATCAAAAACCTCTTTGCCTATCCAGAGTAAAGATAAGGTATGCACGCACATTACTTTTCAGAATTTGTCATTATTTTACCTGGAGGAGGATCGATCCTCCCCTCACTCTTAGGCGTTGCAAGTGCAGATTAATTATTACGATGTGTAGATTAACTATTACGACCGCATATTAGCATTAAAAAAAACTTTTGAAAATTAGTTACAAATTAGTGTTAAATAATTTAATTTGGTCAACCATTGACCTAAATATTTTAAAATGCAAACTACGTGGATAGGGTTCTATGAGTACAAGGTACTAGGTAGTACTTGTTTTGTCTCCCTCCTTTTCCTTAAGTAAAATATCAACTGAATAGTTGATCTCGTATATAAAATGGTCGTTGATTAAATTCCATTTTTCTTGTTTTTCCACCTACCAATTTATTATTTTATTTTTGGAGTCAAAGTGATGTCAACTTACTGGTTCCGACGAAGAAAATTGGATTTTTGTATAGATTCATATTTTTCAAGATTGAGCTCATGGCAGTTAATAACAAATTCTTAGACAAGTCAAATTCGTCAACTTGCATTAACAAATTGACTTTGCGATTTTTGTTTGTTCGTTTTTCTTTAACATATAGTATGTCACATTTGATCGAATTAATGTAGGCAGGTCCGGTCTCTATTGGAGTTGGGAAAATGTGAATATCAACCCCTCATTAATAAGAGTTTGGCACTCCCAATTTGGCGTATTAAGCTCTTAATCATTGAAAAAGTAATTAGTAATTGTATCCCAAAGTGGAATTTCATTTCCTTTTTCTTAATTAATGCCATAGAGATAAAACTCCATGAACATATATAGTTAGTTTGGCTTAAAGTATTAACAAATACATAAAATTTCAGATAAGTAATGCAATGTTGGTTAACAGTATAAAAACAAATTATTTTTGCATAACTTAATATAGTGTTTGGTTGATCTTATTAAACTCCATATTCCTAATACCTATATACTGAAACTAAAATATTTAGAACAAGCTACACAAGTACTGTAGTAGTAATATTAGCTTCTTGGTAGAAAGTGTTTTCTTTTATTTAATGGGTCAATTTAACGCGAATATAATTGATGGATCATAAATTCTAGATATCAAATAAATAAAAAATAGCAACAGCCAATTTAAGTAGTGACTAAAAATTAGAGGCGGGGCTAGGATTTGAAATTTGTGGATTCTGAACTTGACATCGAGCTCATATCATGTTTTAGTTACTGAGTTCGTAATGATATATAAATACAAATTTAATAATTTTTCTAATACAAATATAAAGTCTATGTAAAAATTATATTTACTAAGTTCGGACAAACCCGTAAAGGATACCCTACCTCGTGAAAACTAAGCAAAGAATAAGAAAGTATTAAAGAGGTAAAGGTTTTGAAAAAAGCAGTAAAAAGGCAACCAAACAAATGTTTCCTCTTTGGTTACTCGTTTCCTAAATGCAAAAAGGGAGGTAAGCAGACATAACTCCACAATATTACTACTTTGTTTCAACTTTCAACCACCAACAGCGTGGTTGTTTCAACCACAAATATAAAACGTTTTAAACCACTTAAGTTTTTGAGCATTGATATTGTCAAAAATATTTACTCCTTTTGATCAATTTAAACAATAATTATAGTTTATTCTATTAATTATTATTGGTGAATATCTAAAATAAATTATAAATAACCTAATATAGTTAGCTGAATTACACTAAAAGAAAATCAATGCATGAATTCTTTTGCGTTCATGCAGTTTCAGAGAAGATTGTAAAAGAAATTCATTATGTTGTTGATATATATAACTTAATTCCTATATAAAAAGAATAAACTTAAAACTGAAAAGTGAAGCGAATATACTAATTAATAAGTGAGAAAATTATCATAATTTATGAACTTATTGATATAAATAACCTCAATCAAATAACAAAAAAATATATTGTAACACTTTTCTTTATAATAATTATTTATATAAATGATATAATATATAGTAATCATAATAATAAGAGTTTAAAGTAAGTTTGGGGGCTTCAAATTTTGGGGGCCTAATGCAATGGTCTTACTGGCCTAGCCTTTAGAGCCGCCCTTGGTTGACGGTTGACATGTACTCGTGAGTTTCTCCTAAGCTTACCAATAATACTAGTACTATTATTATATTTTCTCGTTCCTTATTTTTTATTATTACATGTTGTGTCATTCGCTTCCGACCCTATTACTTTGTTATTGTTATTATTTGTTGCTTTATTTTCACTATTCCTTGAGCCGAGGGTCTATCAGAAACGACATTTCTACGTTCACAAGATAGGGGTAAAGTCTAGGTACACATTACTCTCCCCAAACTTTACTTGTGAGATTACACTAGGTTTATTATTATTGTTGCTCTATAACAAGTACTAAAAATCATTGGAAATAAAAATAAATAATATTATTTGTTTCAAAATTTATTTTTAAAAAAGAGATCTTTCCTTTCCTAACCCAAAAAATAAGTAAAAAAGAACGCAATTAAAAAGGGACCTATGGGTGGCAAAGGACGGATCGAGTTGGATATGAGTGGGTTAAAAATGGGTAATGCAAAAATAGATAAATTATCCGATCCGACCCATATTTAATATAGATAAAAAACTGGTTAACCGAATATGGATATTTATATTATCCAAGTCTTCTTAAATATGATCACTTTTGGGAGAATTCATACTCTGCTAAACTTGAGAAATTTCCAATTTGACGCGTTACAAATATAAATTTTAACCACATTAGTTATTTATTTTCTAAGTGGATAATATAATTTTTATCTATATTTAACTTGTTTTTAAAAAATTAATTATTTAATTCATTTTTTAATGGATAATATATATTTAAAATTATTTTCCCTATAACCATTTTGGCACGGACCCATCGCTATCATGCGTTACAGAGTCACTATTCCCAATCTCCATTTCTTTTTATCTCATCTTATTTACCATTAATTTAGTCACTTAAAATAACAATTGTATTTCTATTTTAGTAATAATATTTACACATAAAGAGTACAATTTCCTAATATACTACTACTCCATTACTATTATCTTCAATAGTAGTACTAACAATATATATATCCGCATAAAGCTATTTCTTCATCTTTCAGCTCTTCATTTCCTCGGCGATTTTCTGCACTGACTCACGATTTTTCGGACGCTTTGTTCTCGCCGTAGCGCGGATATTATACACTTTGTACAATCTCTGTAGTGATCGCCGATTGATTTGCCGCTCCGGTGAAGTTGTCCTTGCCGAAAATTTTCTCTCAGATCTGTGAGTATTTTTATCTTTCTTCTGCTGCTGTGCGATTTTTCAATTCATTTTTGTACTTCGTTTAATTTGTTTTCCAGTGTTAATGTTGAATTTGCTTTGCTCTGTTGTGATTTTTGAGTTTTTAGATCTTTGACTATTTAACTAAGATGTTTATATTGCTCGTTTTACTGCTCATTTTTTTTCGTAGATTCGTTTTTTTTTCATGTTGAAATTCAAACTAGTTAGTTTATTGACGGGTCAAATCCTTTTTAAAAAATAAATCAGAGATTAGTTTCGTTTTTTTGTTAATCATTTTACTCTTCTCTTTTTGAATTTATTTTAGGAGTGTTCCGCCGTTGATCTGTAGTGTCAATATAGTGTTGACTTTAGCGTCCACCTGGTTTGACTTCGATTTGACATAATATGAACGGCTTTGTATCCATTTGTTGAAGAATTGTATATTAATTAATTTAATTGAAATTATTTTATCTGTTATCCTTTTTGACAGTTATCTATTGCGATTAGAACAATTATTTTAGGAAATTAGTCAAAAAAGAGATGGAGTAGTACAATCAGGAGCACTCATTCTAGAGCTTTTTGTCCATATGTGCATATTTCTTTTTAATAGGCGATTTTGTGGAAAAAAATTACTATGTGGTTTGAATTTATATGACTGTATTTGACTGAGTCTCGAGCTTAAGAAGTTGATTTGACTTATATATTGTTTTAGTGAATCTGGAAGAAAATATTAAAGTAATGGTTGAAAAGTTAGTTTAAAAGTCAAAATATCAGATCAAAGTTTAAATTTGATACAACAACAACATACCCAATATTATCCCAAGCCGAAAGTTTAAATTTGATAGTTAAATTAATATGAATTCTTGATGGCTGTGGAAGTTGTGCAGAAATGGAATGATGTCAAATATTTTGAGACGTTCCAAAAATGGAAATTGTGTCGTATAAATTGGAAAGGAAGGAGTATTACATTCTTATATGTGTTATAGAATGAGTGGTGTACAAATCAGTTGTGTTCTTCGTGTTCCTTTTTTTTTTCCCTATGTGTAAAATTCCATATACTGCTAATCTGACAAGCAGTTACGTGCAGTGTGAGGCAGGTGGCTGCAGTTGTTGTAAAGGTTGAAGTAGCTCCAGACAAAAGCATTTGCATGTTGACCAGATGAGCAGAACTGATGTTATTTGCAGTAGAAGGAGGAGGTTTCTTCTCGTCTTCAGCTTCTGGATATAGTAAGGGCCTGACCCTTCTACTCTTGGGTCAGAAGAACGAAGAGAAGCCCATGAGAGTTGCACCGTGGAACCAGTACCAGTTGGTGGACCAAGAAACTGATCCGGACCTCCAGCTGGCTTCCGGGAAGAACAGGGTTGTCCGCGGGTGCGCCTCCTTTGTATGCTTTGGTCGCGCTGCCGCTGGACTTGAGAGCCCATCTCCCCTTAAAGTCGGTCCTACCCAACAGCCAGAAGTCTTGCCTAGCTGTCCTGCTTCTGACAAGGACAACAATCAGACGCAGTGTGTTAATATTATTGAAGACAGTCATATCTCACCAAAGGTTGCTCTTCGGAGTAGCTTAAAGAAACCAGCAAATAGTATACCCATTTCTGGTGGCAATGGTAATGAACGCGACACAAATTCTGAAAAGATTGATGATGCCCCCAATCCTATGGAGAAAAGGAAAGTGCAGTGGACAGACACATCTGGAGGAGAGCTTTTTGAGATAAGGGAATTTGAGCCTAGGTATGAGCTTCAGTTTCCTCATGTTTAATCTGATTTTGTTTCTTGCTGTTTTGCATTCTACTTTCGCATTGTAAACTATTTTGCTAATGATTAATCTCATTCCAACTTTAAATGGATTTAGTGATTTTAGTACCAAATATATATTTGTGGCTGTTCAAAATAACTAAGAGTATCATGTTAGATGGGGAATTAGATATATCGTGAAATGAATTGACTGCCTCAAAAGTTCTTGAAATATCTTAAGTAAGGCATAGGTGCTTAAATACATGTTTATTCAACTTATTGCTGTGTGCCTGGACTAGTTGGCATGATGTTATAGGATTAAAAGTTCTGTTTCATGTCTGTGACATCCGGCAGGTGGCAACATCTTTCTATTATTCTTGTGAACTACAGTTTCAAGGCTCAAGATACATTTGATAGGACTGTGAGGCCTTTCATTGTAGCTTTATAAACTATAATATCCCACAATGCTGCAAACTGCTTATCATATTCAAATTTTGTTTTCCCTGTATTTACGTTTTGCTTAAAATTTCTGGTGTTCAATTGTGTAAAATATAGAAGGTGCTAGAGATAATAATTTTTATGGGGACATGCAGAATAGATGCCTTTAAATATCTAGATGTCATATCTAAAGTTTAGCAACTCGAAGTATTGATTTTCTACCATTGCAGCAAATCCTTTGCTCATCTTGTTTGTTGTTTCTTTTTTATGTTAGTGATCTTAGAAGTCTTTAGGAGAGCACAAGAATCAGTTTTTTTTTTTTTTGGTCCAACATTTGTTGATTGACTAAGTTATGATTCTGCCCTGTAGTCATCTAAGATCTTACACGTGCAATAAACGTTCTGGAGAAGAGAAACAGACTCCCCAAAAGATATCTACTTGGTTTGTTGTTAATTCCATAGATCCTCCATTTCTTTCCAAAAACAAGGGATAGAGTAGTAGAATAGAAGAGATGTTGCCTTGAGAACTAATAAGTTGTATCAGTTGTCCACTATGAGAAAGGGCCTTAGATTAATGGCACTACTAAAAGAGGTAAGTAAGCATGTAGTTTTCAGTGGGAACGATACTAAAAGAGGCAAGCGTGTAGTTTTCAGTTGGAACAGTAAATAGTTAGGATGTAATTCAACAGATAGTGAGGTTGGTTAGAAAGGGATTTCAGGCTGAATTTATTCATTTGGAAGTATACGATCAGAGTTGTTTATTAGTACTACATGTTATAGTATCTCAAATAGTCCGGGTTTTAAGAGATTTTAAGTTATTTTATCTTCTTCTATTGTGGTTGAGGGCTACTTTTCCTCCTCATCCGCACACTTGTGGGTTTACTATTTGTTTTTTTTTTTCACAATCTAAGAACTATGATTCTCTGTTTCTCTCAGACGTGTGAAACAACTCCAGCGGGCTCGAGTTTTGGCTTTTTGATTACATGACAAAAATCAAATCTGATTTGTTAATTGCTTGAGCACATATAAGACAACATATTGTATATTCAGTTTGACTAAAACGATTCGTGAATTAGAATATTCTCTGATTTTCCCCGGCACCGCAAAGCTCTTTAGGTCTGAATTGATTTCATTTTTGTTCTCTGGATTAGTAAAATTGCTTGCAAATTTTAAAGACAAGGTAAAGCAAATGAGAATATTAGTGTACAAATATGTGGATCATCTGAATTTGCTTATATTCCACAAATTCATAATGTGCTTACTGATTCATACTTGTCAAAAATAAGTGCTTACAGATTCATAGAGAGAGTAGAAACTTTTGGTTGAGGACTGTCTTTTTCATAACAAACTTCCTAGATCTTTGAACAAGAATGCATGTGTAATTTTCCCTGAAATATTGTGTGTTTGTTATATGTCAATCTCTCGTCTGGTGAAAAGTCACTTGCTTTCCTGTGTTCAGTTTTATACAGATTCTTTCATCGTGCAAAGCATGCAAGTCTTTTGTGCTTACTTTCATGTACTGTGGTTGCAGTGATGTTGGTGAATCAGATGATGAATTTGAGAGTGGGAATGAAAGAACTTGTTCTTGCAAGATAATGTAATTTTAGCTCCTTATAGAAGGTTTCATGGCTGATTTTCATGTAGGAGGCAACAATTGAGGTGCTGCAGATGATATTACGTGGGAGGTTGGTTTCGACACATGCCTTTTGCTCAACTATCAGTCGACACAAGTGAATTTTGAGGCTTTATTAGGTAGCGTCACGTTGATCATGGGCTTTTCTGGTTTTGGCTGACTAATCTGTTGTCTATATTCAAATTCTTGAATGTCAGTTTTGTTTCTCTGGGGCCCGCTCGTCCATTGTTTTCATAATTATATTTTATCTTCATTTTTTTTATTAAAAGATTTCAGGTCCTCTTTTTCCCTAGACAGGATGAATCAATTATGGACATATAAATTTGTAGGGAGCTTGTGTGTCTTCATATGATATAGATATATATGCAGTAAACATTGAAGCACTGAACTACTGAAGCTCGCTAGAGCTTGTGTACGTATTCATGTATATCAGCTATAAAAGCAGGAAAGCTGGAGCCCAATCTTAATGGCAATGACATACAATATGGAACGACTTCCCGAGATATTAATATTTGATGGCTAGAAATTATTGCAGTAAAA
>AWOL01S0004536.1:14606-174957 GCA_000715115.1 Nicotiana otophora | reverse complement strand
GAGGGTCTTTCGGAAACAGCCTCTCTACTCCTTCGGGGTAGGGGTAAGGTCTGCGTTCACACTACCCTCCCCAGACCCCATTAGTGAGATTTTACTGGGTTGTTGTTGTTGTTGTTGTTGTTCTCTCAGCTTAGAGTTCGTCCCGTGCTCCATCGGGTCAGGGCTCGTCTATGCTAAGTCCTTCTACCAGTTATCCCGCTCCCATCAGTCCCCAACACCAGCACTAGGGAGTTGCTATGAGTGTGGAGAGTTTGGTCACATGAGGAGGCAGTGTCCCCGCCTAGTGGGAGGTCCAGCTCAGCAGAGGAGCCAGTCTATGACATCAGCACCAGTTTCTTCACCATCCGCTCAGCCAGCTCGGGGTGGAGCCCAGTTAGCTAGGGGCGCCCGAGAGGGGGAGGCCGATCAGGGGGCGGCCAGGCCCGTTTCTATGCTCTTCCTGCCAGACCAGATGCCATTGCTTCGGATGCTGTAATTACAGGTATTGTTTCAGTTTGCCATAGAGATGCCTCTCTATTATTTGACCATAGTTCCACTTATTCATACGTGTCCTTGTATTTCTCTCATGTTTTGGATATGCCCGGTGAGTCTCTAGTTTCACCTGTTCATGTGTCTACACCGATGGGCGATACTGTCATTGTGGACCGTGTATATTGGTCATGTGTGGTGACTATTGGGAGTTTGGATACTAGAGTGGATCTCTTGTTGCTTAGTATGGTCGATTTTGACATGATTTTGGGTATGGATTGGTTTTCTCCATGTTATTCTGTTCTAGATTGTCATGCTAAGACCGTGATGTTGGCGATGCCGGGGTTGCCGAGGGTTGAGTGGAGCGGCTCTATAGACTATGTTCCCAGTAGAGTGATTTCATACTTGAAGGCTCAGCGGATGGTTGAGAAGGGTTGTCTATCTTATCTGGCCTTTGTGAGGGATATTAGTGCAGAGACCCCTGCTATTGATTTTGTTCCGGTGGTGCGAGATTTTCCGGATGTGTTTCCTGCAGACCTGCCGGGCATGCCGCCTGACAGGGATATTGATTTCGGTATTGATTTGGTGCGGGGCACTCAGCCCATTTCTATTCCACTTTATCGTATGGCACCGACGGAGTTGAAGGAATTGAAGGAGCAGCTTCAGGAACTCCTTGATAAGGGGTTTATTCGGCCTAGCGTGTCACCTTGGGGTGCACCAGTTCTATTTGTAAAGAAGAAGAATGGTACTATGAGAATGTGCATTGATTACATGCAGTTGAACAAGGTTACAATCAAGAACAAGTATCCATTGCCGCGCATTGATGGTTTGTTTGACCAGCTTCAGGGTGTGAGGGTGTTCTCCAAGATTGATTTGAGGTCAGGGTATCACCAGCTGAAGATTCGAAACTCATATATTCTTAAGAAAGCTTTCAGAACCCGATATGGCCATTATGAGCTCCTTGTGATATCTTTTGGACTGACCAACGCCCCAGCAGCGTTCATGCATCTGATGAACAGTGTGTTTCAGCCTTATCTTGACTCATTCGTTATTGTATTCATTAATGATATCCTGGTGTACTCTCGTAGTCAGGAGGATCATGCCCAGCATCTGAGGATTGTGTTACAGCGGTTGAGAGAGGAGAAACTTTATGCAAAGTTCTCCAAGTATGAGTTTTGGCTTAGTTTAGTGGTGTTCTTGGGACACGTGGTGTCCAATGAGGGTATTCAGCTAGACCCAAAGAAGATAGAGGCGGTTCAGAGTTGGCCCAGACCGTCCTCAGCCATAGAGATTCGGAGTTTTCTCGGTTTGGCTGGTTATTACTGCTATTTTGTGGAGGGCTTCTCATCTATTGCATCGCCCTTAACTAAATTGACCCAAAAGGGTGCTCCTTTCAGGTGGTCGGAGCAGTGCGAGGAGAGCTTTCAGAAGCTCAAGACTGCTTTGACCAGGGCTCCAGTTCTAGTTCTACCATCAGCTTCTGCTTCTTACACATTGTATTATGATGCCTCGCAGATCGGTATTGGGTATGTTCTGATGCAGGAGGGTAGAGTGATTGCTTATGCTTCGTGCCAGTTGAAGCCTCATGAGAAGAACTATCATGTCCATGACCTTGAGTTAGCAGCTATTGTTCACGCCTTGAAGATTTGGCGGCACTCTTTGTACGGGGTCCATTGTGAGATTTACACTAATCATCAGAGTTTGCAGCATCTGTTCAAATAGAAGAATCTTAACTTGCATCAGCGGAGGTGGTTGGAGCTTCTTAAGGACTATGATATCACCATTTTGTACTACCCCGGGAAGGCCAATGTGGTGGACGATGCCTTGAGTCGTCGGGCGGAGAGTTTGGAGAGCTTAGCATATCTTCCAGCAGCAGAGAGGCCGTTGGCATTGGATGTTTAGGCCTTAGCTAGCCAATTTGTTAGATTGGATGTTTATGAGCCGAGTCGAGTATTGGCTTGTGTGGTCTCTCGGTCTTCTCTTTATGATCGTATCAGGGAGCGTCAGTATGATGACCCCAATCTGCTTGTCCTTAAGGACACGGTCCAGCACGATGATGCTAAGAAGGTCACTTTTGGGGTTGATGGTTCATTGAGGATGCAGGGCAGGCTATGTGTGCCCAATATAGATGGTTTTCATGAGTTGATTCTCCAAGAGGCTCACAGTTTGCGGTATTCTATTCATCCGGGTGCCACGAAGATGTATCATGATTAAGATAACATTATTGATGGAGGAGAATGAAGAAGGACATAGTGGAGTATGTAGCTCGGTGCCTAAATTGCCAGCAGGTGAAGTATGAGCATCAACGGCCAAGTGGGTTACTTCAGAAGTTAGAGATTCCGAAGTGGAGATGGGAGAGGATCATTATGGATTTCATTGTTGGGCTTCCACGGACTCAGCGGAAGTTTGATGCAATTTGGGTGATTGTGGATAGGCTGAGCAAGTCATCTTATTTCATTCCTGTGATGACTTCCTATTCTTATGAGCAGCTAGCTCGAGTGTATATCCGCGAAATCGTCACGCTTCATGGCGTACCGGTATCTATCATCTCTGACCGGGGTACGCAGTTTGCATCACGGTTCTGGAGGGCTGTGCAACATGAGTTAGTGACTCGAGTAGAGTTGAGCACAACATTTCACCCTCAGATGGACGGACATTCCGAGCGCACTATTCAGATATTAGGGGATATGCTCTGTGCATGTATGATGGAGTTTGGGGGTTCGTGGGATCAGTTCTTGCCTCTAGCGAAGTTTGCTTACAATAACAGTTACCAGTCGAGCATCCAGATGGCACCGTATGAGGCTTTGTATGGTAGGCGGTATAGGTCTCCGGTGGGTTGGTTCGAGCCGGGCTAGATTATTGGGTACAAACTTGGTTCAGGATGCTCTGGAGAAGGTTAAGGTGATTCAGGATAGACTACGCATAGCCCAGTCCAGATAGAGGAGTTATGCAGATCGGAAGGTTCGCGATATTGCATTCATGGTTGGGAAGCGAGTCTTGCTCCGGGTTTCGCCTATGAAGGGCGTTATGAGGTTCGAGAAGAAGGGCAAGCTGAGCCCAAGGTTTATTGGTCCCTTTGAGGTGTTGCGGCGAGTTGGGGACGTTGCTTATGGGATTGCTTTACCTCCCAGTCTAGCGGGAGTTCACCCACTATTCCATGTTTTTATGCTCCAAAAGTATCACAGCGATCCGTCTCACGTGTTGGATTTCAGCTCAGTCCAGTTAGACAAGGATTTATCTTATGTTGAGGAGCCGGTGGCGATCTTGGATAGGCAGGTTCGAAAGATGAGGTCAAAGAATATTTCTTCTGTGAGGGTTCAGTGGAGGGGCCAGTCAGTCAAGGAGGCGACTTGGGAGACCGAGCATGGTATGCCCAACCGTCATCCTCATCTTTTCACCACTTCAGGTATGTCTATGTGCTCGTTCGAGGACGAACGATTATTTTAAGAGGGGGAGGATGTAACGACCCGGCCGGTCGTTTTGAGTGTATTAGCCCCGATCCCCTATTTTCTGCTTTTCCCGTGTCTGATTTTGCTTATGTGACTTGCCGGGAAGTTTTGGTTTTGGTTTCAGAGTGTTTTGGGATACTTAGTCCCTAAAACGGAAGCTTAAGTCTTAGGATATTTGACCATAGTCGGAATTGTGAGAAGACAACTCCGAAATGGAGTTCTGTCGGTCCCGTTTGCTCCGTTGGATGATTTTGGACTTGGGAGCGCGTCTGGACTGTGAATTTGAGGTCTGTAGCTAATTTAGGTTTGAAACGGTGAAAGTCGAATTTTTAGAGATTTTGACCGGAAGTTGACTTTTTGATATCGGGGTCGAATTCCAATTTTGGAAGTTGGAGTAGGTCTGTAATGTTAAATATGACTTATGTGCAAAATTTGGGGGTCAATTGGATGTGGTTTGGTGGATTTCGGCATCAGTTGTAGAAATTTGAAGTTTCAAGTTCATTAAGTTTGGATTGGAGGGCGATACATGTTTTTAGCGTTGTTTGACGTATTTTGAGGGCTCGACTAAGTTTGTCTGGTGTTTTAGGACTAGTTGGTATGTTTGGTTGAGGTCCCGGGGGCCTCGGGTGTGTTCAGCTGATTAGCGGATAAAATATTGGACTTATGCCTGGTTTCTGGTGTTTCGCACCTGCGGTGGGGAGACCGCAGGTGCAGGATCGCACGTACGATGTGAAGGGAGTAGGTGCGCTTTTAGTCAAGAAGGTCTGCGAGTGCATGTGCGAAACGAGAGCCGTATCTGCGCATCCGCAAATGCGGAGTGTTGGTCGCAGGAGCGGTATGGGCGACCTAGGCAAGAGTCGCAGATGCAAAAGTCGAACCGTAGGACCGGGCTCGTTGGTGCGGCCCAAAGCTCCGGGATGCGGTACCATCCATTTAAGTCATTTTTGCACCTGCGAAGGATTTCCCGCAGGTACGATACCGCAGGTGCGGTTGAAGACTCGCAAAAGCTAGTTTACAGGGAAGAAAAATAAGATTTCGAGGGTTAATTTCCCATTTCGATTTTGGGAGTTGGAGAGCTCGGTGTGAGGCGATTGTTCGAGATTTCTTCAAGGAGATTGTTGGGGTAAGTGGTTCTAACTCGAATTGGACTATATTTCATGAATCTATTGTTGTTTTTATCTTCTAATTAGGGATTTGAGTTGGAAAATTAGGAGAAAATGGTAGAAACTTCATAAGCTGTAATTTCGAGTTTTGGAAGGAGATTTCAAGTCGAATTCGAGTAATTCTTGTATGGTTAGACTCGTGAGTGAATGGGTGTTCGTATTTTGTGACTTTTATCGGAATTCGAGGCATGGGCCCGGAGGCCTGATTGAGCATATTTCGGATTTTGGCTTACAATTTCGTATTTTTCTTGTGGAATTGATTCTTTTAGCCTATATTAATTATATCGTACTGCTTGTGGCTAGATTCAGGGCATTTGGGGATTGATTCGAGGGGCAAAGGCATTTCAGAGTAGGATTTTGCGCGACTTGAGGTAAGTAACAGTTTTAAATCTGGTCTTGAGGGTATAAAACCCTGGATTTTTGGTATGATGTGATTATTTTGGAGGTGACGCACATCTAGGTGACAGGTATGTGGGCGTGCACCGTGGGGGATTGTGACTTGGTCCGTCCTGTGAGACTGTAAAGTGGTATAGCTTATTGTTAATACCTATTCTCTCTGTCTTCTAGAAATTTGACTGTCATTCATGTTAGAAACCATGCTTAAGCCATATGATATCACTGTTGGGACCCTCTCAACGGTCAGGTTCTTGTTGAATTAGTCGCTATTTGTTGTCTTGTACTCAGTCACAGTTTGACTTGCATGTCATATCTCCATTTCCTTTTGTTTTCTTGTTGATACTTGATATTATCTCTTTTGGCTGATTTGTATGATTTCTGGAAGCCCGAGAGGTCTGGAGAGGTTAGTGACTGAGATAGGGCCTGAGTGCCGAGTTGTGAGCTATGCGAGGGTATATGGATCGGGTTGCATGCCGCAACGAGCCTTATGGCTATTTATGGACTGTAGATCGGGTTGCATGCTGCAACGAGCCTTATGGTTACTTATATGATTGGGTCGGGGTGCACGCCGCATCGATATAGCGCTTGGTTTAAAAAGAGACCCTACGGAGTCTGCACACCCCCAGTGAGCGCAGGTACCTATTGAGTGTGAGTACTGAGGGCTGAGAGCTGAGAGCTGAGAGCCGAGTGATTGAGATGTTATGACGAGTTGAGTGACTGTTGTCCTGAGAGGTTGTACTTGTTTTTCATTTGTTGATGCACTTAGTTGCTATCTGTCATTGTTGTGAAATTTTTGAAAGATTTTATATCCGGATCACCCGAACTTGAACTGTATAAAACTGAGTTGACTTAAACTGCCGAATTTGAAAGCATATCTATTTTTTGGTGGGATTATTGAAAATGAATTGTATTTGTATAGCTCGTCACTACCTTCTCAGTTCCTTATTTATTTTTATTACTTACTAAGTTGGCTGTACTCATACTACACCCTGCACTTCATGTGCAGATCCAGGTGTTCTCGGTCATAGCAGGTGTTGATAGTTGAGGAGCTGATTCCGGAGACTATCGAGGTAGGTGCATGGAGTTCGCAGGCCTTGTCTCTCCTTCATTATCTTTATCGCATTTCAGTTCTTATTCCTTAGATGTCGTATTAGTCTGCTTCTGGTATAGATGCTCATGTACGCAGTGACACTCCGATCATTTTAAATGTCTTAATTTATTTCTGTTAAATGTTGAAAGTGTTTTGGAAATATAGGCTTGCCTAGTATCACGATAGGCACCATCACGACGGGTTAGGATTTGGGTCGTGACACTGAATATAGTCCTGATCGTTGGTATGGGTGGTATTGGTAAGACAACTCTTGCCTTAAGAATTTTTAACAATCCATTAATATCTCGACATTTTGATGTTTCTTCATGGATTACTGTCTCTTAAGATTATGATGCAAGATCAATGCTTTTAGATATTTTAAGCTTTTGTAACCAAGGTGTAAATGTTGGAGTTTGGACTTACATTAATCGGTTAAAGCCTGAAAGGATAGAGACGTGATCCAAGCGGTGGGTAAATAAAAGGCCTAATATTAAAGGGATTTTGACCTTCATATACACTATTTAAAACTTTATTGCCCTCACTACTCAAGTTTCAATTTAATTACATAGGCATATACACTTTACCAATTATATACATTTTACGAATTTATTGAGAATCAATTAACTCTTATAATCTCGCTAACGTACATAACCAACTCTCACCCTCCCCCCCCACGTTTCTCTATCCATACCCCCATGATTCTAATACTCTCTCCCTCCATTAACGCTCTCTTCCATTTTTGTTCAACAATCTTTTACAATCTCTTTGATCTCAGCCAAACACACACCACAATTTAGTAGTGATGCGGTCGATGCAATAATAAACCCAATGAAAGTTGAGATCGAATCCACAGGGATTTAGAATATGGGATTAGGTGTATATCTAAGTTAATTGCAAGTTTTGACTCCAATTACACTTCCTCAAACTTGATTGGTGTTCTACTTCTATTTTACTCTATTGTTTGCAAATATAAAACTTAGGACAATATTTTTGGTTTTGAGTTTTTCAAATGATTAAAAGGGACTAGGGTCGTGACTTCTACCTAGGTGGTTATCTAATGGGTTGTAAACTCCAGGGCAAATTTGATTAGTTGAGGTCATGATGTAGTAATCACATCTGGGTACTCACTCTATACCTCTCCGTAGATTGAATGATTTTGCCCAATTTGGCTTTCTCAATCCCAATTGGGTATTTGCACAATACAAGTGATATTAGCTCAAGTCGGGTATTACTATCTCTAGGTTTAACCCTTTAATTGAGGCTATCAATTTTTTGAGTTCACCCCAATTTCCTGTTAGCCAAGTTTTTCTAGACTTAGTCTCTCTTTCTCAAGTAGAGGCTAAGTCAAATAGGCATGAATCAATGTTTGCAACCATTGATTCTAGGGTTCAATCATGAACAAGGCTAAATATCACTAACCCAATAAAAAGTAAGCCCTAAATTAAACACCCATCAAATACCCATACTAGGGTTGGGGCACAACCCTAGCTAAAGATTTAGCTACTCATGAAAAATAAAGAAATACAAGAAGAAATTAAGATAGAATGTATAATAATTGATTAGACAAAGAAAATCTAATGTTAAGAAGTTAATCTAATACAAAATTACTCAATATAGTAAAGAAAAAAGGCCCAGGTGCACTTCTGAAAAACTCCACTTAACCTATAAATGACAAAACATTTTATTTATACTAAGCTGAAAATATCTAACAAAAATGCCCCTACGAAGGTTGTGCGGCCGAATAATTCTGGTGCAGTCCGCACAATGAGCTACAGCGGCCGTACAATTATCGTGCGGTCTGCATTCTTGGGAACTTGGGCTTGGAACTTGGGGGCTTCTGCGGTCCGCATAAAAATGGTTGTGGTCCGCACTCCTTGCTTTTTTGGACTTGACATAGCTCTCTGATTCTTCAACCTTTCGGATCGCATAATAATGAATACAGCCGCACTTGGCCTCCTGCGGCTGCACAATTTCAGTGCGGTCCGCATGCCTTTAGCTGGCCCAACAAATACTCTCTGAATCTCCCCTCTGCAGCCGCACTAGAATTGTGCTGTTCGCACTGCTTGCCTTTTTGCCCTGTTTTGGTTCTTGTTCACTTTTGACTCCTTTATGAGTTGATTTTGACTTCTTTGGCTCGTGTCCCAATATTCCTGCAAGTAAGCACATTTTGTTAGTTTCCGGGAATGGCTTTAAGTATTTTTTAGCTAAATCGCAAGTAAAAGAGAGCAAATAATCGGTCAAAATCCCCACTTATCAACTCCCCCAAACTTAAGCTTTTGCTTGTCCTCAAGGAAATAAGGTAATTTCCACCTCCACTAGAAAAAGAGATATTTCAGCTATCCTAAGGTGAATCAATCACACATCAATTGGGACCAACAATTACCCACAACACATATGAATTATCAACAATGCAATGATTTTCTAATGTGACACTAGAGCATGAAAAGTTGAATCTATTCATCAAGGAAGCTCGTTCTTTCGTGTAGGTCATTAAGGATCCCAAACTCCTCCTCCTCTACTCTCCATTAGCACATCTCACTTTAGAATGCAGCACTCGATACAAGGATTGTGAAAAGTTCGCTCATCTCTCTCAAAAGAATGCCACAAGTTCTAAGTACCATAAGCTTGCCCCTCACAAAATCACCACTAATGTAAGCTCACTCAACTTGAAATAATGTAGGGCTTTTGCGGGATGTAATGAAGGCTTTAGACCAAGGTAGGATTTGTTGGAATAGAATAGTTTCATCTTTCCTTAAGCACTCCATTTTCTCTTTTCGGCTCATACTTTCTCGACTCTTTGAGTCATTTTCTTCTTCCTCGGGGGAACTAGAGAGACGTAACGTCGCTCTTTCTTGATCATGACATTCATTCTTCTCCTTTTCTATTTACTTCAGCCTTTTATCCTCATTTTCTTTTGAATCCCATTCAACTCTTCACTTTATTCACTTTCTTTTTGTTCTTTCTTTCTTTTTTTTTTGCCTTCCCTTTTCTTCATTTCTTTCTCTTCTTTGTACCTTTTATCACTGCAAACTCCTCGTCTCTCTCCCAAACTTATGTTTTTACCAATTGTTTCTCAAGAATGCCAAGGAAAGTTTGGGTGCTAAGAGAGGGTCATTTCAGAACAGATAAAGGCTTGTAACTTGGTTATTGAAAGACAAAGGCTTCGGCTCAAAGGGGTTGACTAGGGATATCACATTGGTAGGCTATGGATGATTTCAATTTCAAGTTGGATCAAGGAGAGCCTCCAATCATTTTTCAAGCCAAGCTACACTTAGAATTTCGCCTAGAAAAACACTCGGGGCAAGTTCTAGACTATTGGGACGGAAACTTGGACTTGCAATTCAATACCTCACCTCTCACACTGCTGGATTGCTAAAGAGAACAGAGTCAAGCGCCCACAACAACCCTAGCTAAGATTGAGAATCACAAATGGCTCGACTGAACCACTCGATGACTGTTTTAGTCAACACAAGAGTCTAAAGGTCACAACTAGAGCTATTTTATGCCAACAACTTTGTTTTTAACCATAAGGTTAGAGGTAAATGTGTTGGTACCAGGTGAAGCATGCTCGATACACTTTTATTCATTACTAATATATTTTGTCAAAACATAAAAGAAAACAGGCTCAATCCCTTAACAAGGTTGTCACGCCATCCATCGTTGGGAAGAGACACCCGGTTCACACCAAATTCACCTTTGGAAAGAACCGTGGCATTAAGAAAATCAAAGGCTTATTGTTCACACAAAACATAAATAAGAAGTTATACTACTAAGGAAAAACAAACTAAAGAAGCTATGGAATAAACTAAGAAAAACGAGATAAATGAATATACAAACCGAAGTCTAATGAGTATATACATAAGGAAAATGAATATCTACATCAAATGGGAAGAATATATACATACCAAAGGAAAATAAAGACGAAAGAAAAAATAGTATCATAGTTATTACAGCCCAAATGTCAAGTGCCAAAGTCAAATAATCAAAATAGACCACCCCCCAAATGAAAATAAGCATTGTCCTCAATGCTTAACAAAAATAAGAACAGGCAAAGGGTAGAGAGTTAAGAGAACTCCCTATGTGGTCTCAGTCTGCATAGGATCATCGGCACCCACTTGTCTCCTCTAAATATATGTCATCATCTCCTGGCTGAGGGACAACAGGGTTACTGAGAATCTATATCATCTCCTCCGCAGTGTGTGCAGTCACAACCGGCTCCTCAAACTGGCCGGCTGCTGCCTCTGGTGCCTCTACTGGTGCTGCTGGGACTGTCTGCTCCATAAGGAAGTCCAATGGAAGATCTCCGGAAGATGCAATCCCTTCAACCTCTTTGCTCAGCTTCTCTACCGACTTCTTTGATGCCTGGGATCTACGCATCTTCTTGAGGCATGGGTCAATGCGGCAACACACGAACGTTTGCCACCCTTTTGCTTCAAAGTTTAGGGTGGCTCAGACTATTGGAACTCCTGTTGTGAGCCACTGAGGTGCTGACCCTCGAATTGCCAGAATCTCAGCTAGCCATGGGCGAGCTGCATCACCCATAGCCAGCTTCTCTAGGTATTGGACTGCCTCCACTTGCTCAAACCCCACATACTTGTTCAGTGCACATACGTCAAAGTGGATTTTCAGATTCTGCACTTTTGTCACCTTAGTTCCCTTTTTGATGTGAGCAACATTTGCGTAGAATTCATTGACCAAGTACTCATTTACATCTAGGATGCTGGTGATGAACCATTTCCATCCTTTCCGCTCCTGGAATTGCCTAAGGATATTGGGGTTGTGCTTGTTCAAATCTTTCATCAGAAATTGTCGCCCAAGAGTGAGCGACCTCTATGGCCACTATTCCCTAAACTTTGCAAAGGCGGCAGCACTGACAAATCTATCCTCCCATACCTGTGGTCTCTTAAATCTCTCCAAACCTCCCACTGCAGTATCACCCACTCTCCCATCGTCCGGGACATCATCATCATCATCCACATTAATTGGGTCAGCTGGAGCATGTGAGGAAGAAGTCTCAGAATCTTGACTACCCTCTTTCAAACCTTCAGACGAACTGGCAGAAGAAGTTGACTCATCTACTAGGTAGAATATACCAGGAAATTATTGTGATTGGGCTTCCGGCTGTGATTGCACGGAGTTACCCTCAGAAGCTTCCCCTGATCAAAGAACAAAACAAAATAAAAAATAAAAAATCTATAGATGGAATTAACATACCAGTTGTAGGTGATGAAATGAGGGACAATTTGAGAGCAATGGGGAAATTTACTGTGCTAGTCTAGCTTAGGGCTCAGAAGATTGAAAAGTAAAATGATGAGAGAAGCCCTATTTATACTTTTACCCGTGGCCCCCAGATCTTTACCTGAGTGCGGCCGCATAATTTTGAAGCGGACCGCACTCCTTACTTGCCTTTGAGAAGTCTCGCTACGGACAACACAAAAGTGAGTGCGGCCGCAGCATTAGTGCGGACCGCACAAAAATATGTGCGGCCGCAATTTGTTCAGCATTTTTGATAGGCCAAACTTCAGAGACCATGCATTTTGACACTTAGCCAAGATTTCTTGCACAGTCGCTGCCATGCACACCCATTGCTGCATACACTTCAAAACTAGTTAGCACACAACAAAGCCTGTCTAATCTAAAGAAGAAAAACAAAAGAAAGAAAAAGACATGGGTTGCCTCCCAAGAAGCGCCTGATTTAACGTCGCGGCACGATGCATGTTACCATTAATCACTTGAAATGGAGCAACGCCACAACGTGGCCATCATCAACCTTGCCAAGATAATGTTTAACCCGGTGCTCGTTGACTCTAAACACCTCATCATTCTTATTTTTCAAATCTAGATCACCAAAGGGTGTCACATGTATAACTTCAAATGGGCCACTCCACTTTGATTTCAGCTTTCCCAGAAACATCCGCAACCAAGAGTTGAACAAAAGCACAAGATCACCTTCTTTGAATTCCCTGTTACAGATATACTTGTCATAGAGGTGCTTCATCTTGTACTTATACAAGGACGAACTGGAGTATGCATGGAACCGAAACTCATCAAGTTCATTCAATTGCTCCACCCTAAGATTTACAGCTACATCCCACTCAAGGTTAAGTTTCTTCAACACCCACATAGCCTTATGCTCAAGTTCCACCGGAAGGTGACAAGCCTTCTCGAACACTAACCGATACAGAGACATACCAATTGGTGTTTTGTAAGCTGTTCTATAAGCCCATAGAGCATCGTCAAGTTTCTTCAACCAATCTGTTCGGTTGGCATTCACAGTCTTTGACATAATACTCTTGATCTCCCGGTTGGAGACTTCAACCTGTCCACTTGCTTGAGGATGATAGGGGGTCGACACTTTGTGAGTGACACCATACTTGGAGAGTAAATTATCAAAAGCTTTGTTGCAAAAGTGTGATCCCCCATCACTAATGATGGCCCTTAGAGTACCAAACCTTGTGAATATGTTCTTCTTCAAGAAAGCAACCACACTTCGAGCTTCATTGTTGGGCAAAGCCACAACTTCAACCCATTTGGACACGTAATCCACAGCTACCAATATATAGGTGTTCCCACATGAGCTCACAAATGGGCCCATAAAATCAATGCCCCAAACATAAAAAATATTAATCTCTAGGATGGTGGTGAGAGGTATCTCAGTTTTCTTGGAGATCCCACTGAACCTTGGCATTCATCACAACGCTTAACGAGATCGCTAGCATCCTTGTAAAGGGTAGTCCAATAGAATCCAAAGCTTAGCACCTTTGTAGTAGTCCACCATGGTGACCACCATATGGAGAAGAGTGGCAAGCTTCAAGAATACCCAATTGTTCTTCTTCTGGTACACATCTTCGGATAACACCATCAGTACAAATTTTGAAGAGATATGGCTCATCCCAATAGTAGTCCAGGCAGTCCCGTTTGAGATTATTCCTTTGGTTTGAAGAGAGCTCATTCGGAACAGTGCCACCCACAAGATATTTGGCCACATCGGTAAACCATGGCATCCCAGTCATAGAAATGGAAAAGAGTTGTTCGTCAGTAAATGAATCATTGATCTCAAGGCTATCATGTGGCCTCCCCTCCTCCTCCAATCGGGACAAGTGGTCCGCCACTTGATTCTCACTACCCTTGCAATCTTGAATCTCTAGATCAAACTCTTTCAATAGAAGCACCCACCACATCAACCTTGCCTTAGAGTCGTTTTTGCTTATCAAATAACTAAGTGCCGCATGGTCGGTGTGAATTCACCTTTGTACCCATTAGGTACGGGCGGAACTTCTCCATAGCAAAGACAATGGCTAGGAGTTCTTTCTCGGTCACCGTATAGTTGACTTGGGCCTCGTTCATGGTCTTGCTATCATAGTAGACCGGATGAAAGATCTTGTTAATTTGTTTCCCTAATACCGCTCCAACTGCCACATCGCTTGCATCATACGTGAGCTCAAATGGTAAGCTCCAATTTGGAGCGGTGATAATAGGAGTGGTAGTCAACTTATACGTGAGTAGTTCAAATGCCTTCATACAATCTTCATTGAAAAGGAACTTGGCATCTTTCTCCAAGAGTTTGCACAAGGGGTTTACCACCTTAGAAAAGTCCTTGATGAATCGGCGGTAAAATCTCGCATGACCTAGAAAGCTCCTCACTCCCTTTACGGAAGTAGGGAGAGGGAGTTTGGATATCACTTCAATTTTTGCTTTATCAACCTCAATACCATTCTTGGAAATTTTGTGACCGAGGACAATGCCCTCTTTGACCATAAAGTGACACTTCTCCCAATTCAACACCAAATTAGTTTCCTCACAACATGCCAATACCTTATCCAAGTTATCCAAGCACTCTTCAAAAAATTTCTGCACGACAGAAAAATCATCCATGAAAACCTCGAGAAAGTCCTCCACCATATCGGTGAAGATGGCCATCATGCACCGTTGAAAAGTTGCCAGTGCATTGCATAACCCGAATGGCATCCACGAGAATGCGAAAGTGCCATAGGGACAAGTGAAAGTGGTCTTCTCTTGGTCTTCAGGAGCAATAAGAATCTGGTTATACCTGAAATATCCATCAAGGAAGCAATAATAAACACGTCCGACTAACCTATCCAACATTTGATCAAGAAATGGAGGCAGAAAATGGTCTTTCCGAGTAACTTTGCTGAGCTTCCTATAATCCATGCACACTATCCACTCGGTGAAAGTTCTTGTGGGGATCAATTCATTTTTGTCATTTGTTATCACAGTCATGCCCCCTTTCTTTGGGACACATTGCACCGACGAGGTCCACGAACTATATGGGGTAAACAACCCCGACATCCAACCATTTGATGATATATTTCTTTACTACCTCTTGCATGGCCTCATTTAATCGTCTTTGATGTTCCACATAGGGTTTGGTATCCTATTCCAAAATGATTTTGTGCATGTAAAAGGCGGGGCTTATACCCCAAATATCTGCCAATGTCCAACCTATTGCTTTCTTCCTCCTTTGTACGTTAATTAATCACGAGGAAAGAATAATAGGTAAAGTGGAACAAGGGCCTAGAAACCCATACCTGAGGTGTGAAGGCAAAATCTTTAACTCCAAAGTGGGAGGCTGCTCGATTAAGGAAAGTTTTCGGGGCTCATAAGTATATGATCTCATTCCTTGCAAAGCAATGACACAATCTACAAAGCCTTCCTTCTCTTCCTCATCATGATTCAACAACATAGATTCCAAGGTATCTTCAACAGTTATCACAATACTTGTGTCATCAACAATTACTTCGGTCATAAGATCCACGAACGAACACACTTCATTGCTATTTGGCTGCCTCATTGATTTACAAACATGGAACACCACTTTTTTATTGCCCACCTGGAATGTAAGCTCGCCTGCTTCCATATCAACTAAGGCCTTCCCTGTAGCAAGGACAAGTCTCCCCAAAATGATTGGCACCTCGTAGTCAATCTCACAGTCAAGTACCATAAAATATGCGGGAAGGATGAACTTGTCGACCCGAACTAACACATCATCAATATCCCCAATGGCCTTTTCATTGTCCGATCCGCTATTTGCAACCTTATGGATGTGGGTCTTGGTTTCCCAATCCCCAACGTTTTGAACACAGAATATGGCATCAAGTTAATATTTGCCCCCAATTCACATAAAGCTTTGGCGAAATCGGCACTCCCAATAGTACACGAGATTGTGAAAGCATCGGGGTCTTCCAACTTTGGAGCCATGGAGTGCACAATAGAACTCACTTGATGTGTCATTTTGATCGTTTCAAAGTTCATTGATCTATTCTTTGTTACTAAATACTTCATGAACTTGGCATATCCCGGCATTTGTTCTAAGGCTTCAACCAACGACACATTAATGGACAAACTTTTCATCATATCAATGAATTTCTTGAATTGATTCTCATTGTGTTGCTTTTAAAGTCTTTGAGGGTATGGAAGAGGAGGCCTTGGCATTGGTGCCTTAGACTTTGGCACTACCGGCTCCGATATGTCAATCACATACTCCCTAGACGGGTTCACATCTTCTTGCGTCTCCTCCATATTTTCATCAATATCAATCCTCGCTTTTTCATTAGCTTGAACAACATTTCTTGGCTCATCATCATCTTGCACCAACACATCATCACCCACACGTCTTCTTTGGTTTGAGTTACTAGCAACTCCACCTCTCCCACTTCTTGTTGTCACGGCCATTGCATGCCCCGTATTCCCACCTTTTGGGTTCACCACTGTATCACTAGATAGTGCCCCTTTGGGCGAGTATTTAAAGCTTGAGAAATTTGGCCAAGTTGAGCCTCCAAGTTGCGGATAGAAGTGTTGTGGGAGGCTAATTGGTCATCGGAGTTGGCGTTTTTCTCCATCATTTACTGAAACATATTTTCAATCCGTCCCATTTCACTATTGGAAGAACTAGGACCTTGCGACGGATATGGAGGCGGGTTGTTTGGTTGTTGATACATCGGGGACCTTTGAAAGCCTGACCCCGATTTCCTTAATTGCTATTGTTCCAACCCCCTTGATTATTGTTGCCTCCCCAATTGCTTTGATTGTTGCCATCCCAATTACCTTGATTATTTCCTCCCCAATTGCCTTGATTACCTTGATTACCCTAGTTGCTTTGATTATTGTTGTTTCCACCACTTCAATTTCCTTAGTGGCCTTGATTGTTCCAATTTTCTTGGTTTTCTTATGATCTACATTGTCGTTGATTTGGAATATTTCTTCTTTGACCTTGATAATTGTTGATATATTGAACCTCTTCATATTGCTCATCATATCAATCATCTTGATTATACCCACTATTACTTTGCTCAAATTGTTCCGGATGGTTTCGTACTTGTTAACCTCGTTGCTGTCTCTTATTTACCATCATGTTCACCCCTTCCATATCATTCACCTATTTCGACCCTTGAACCTGTTGAAGCTGAGCTTTGGCCAATTGGTTCATGGTGATTGTCAACTCCGCAATAGCTTGCCCATGATCATGTAGCTCCTTGTGTAGGTGAATAACATTTGGGTCACCCTGAGGAACATTGTCTCTACTTTGCCACACCGAAGAGGTTTCTGCCATCTCATCCAAGATTTCACAAGCTTCAAAATAAGGCGTGTTCATGAAGTTACCCCCATCGAGTTGATTTACTACCCACTGATTCGTTGTGTTGATCCCCCTGTAGAAGGTCTGTTGGATCATGGCCTCGGTCATATCAGTATTCGAGCATTTTTTGACCATGGTACGATATCTTTCCCAAATCTCGTGCAATGGCTCATTGGGCTCTTGTTTGAAAGCTAGAATTTCATCCCTTAGTGTAGCCAGGTGCCCCGGAGAGAAGAATTTGGCAATGAACTTCTCGGTCAACTCATCCCAAGTGTGGATGGAATGATTGGGCAATCTCTCTAACCAGTCCAAAGCCTTTCCCCGTAGAGAAAAGGGGAACAACCTTAACCCCAGTACATCCTCAGTGACATTTGTTTGCTTGCTCCCCCAACAAGTATCGACGAAATCCTTGAGATGCTTGTAGGCATTTTGGTGTGGAGCTCCGGTGAAGAAACCCCACTGCTCAAGCAGTGTAAGCATCACGTTGGTTATTTAAAAGTTGCCCACCCTAATTTGGGGCGGGACTATTGCACTTGCATAGCCCTCGTTCGGCAACACCCAGTGCACTGCTCTTGGTGGAGGTGGGGGAGGGTTTAGGACATTATCATTAGGTGTTCGGCCTAGCCTATTTACTTGAGACTCGGGATGAACCTCATCCACTTGATCATCATCTACCTCCTCCCCCAATGGTAAAATTCCGAGGGGCTCATTGTTAAGGGCCATTTTTACCTAAAAGCAATTCACAAACAAAATTAGTGACTCGGAAGGAAAGAAAGGCAAAACACAAATACCTAGATATATAGCTAAATCCGTTTAACTTCCCTGGTAACGGCACCAAAAATTGATCTCGTCCAAACCCACACCACAATTTAGTAGTGAGGCGGTCGATGCAATAATAAATCCAACGAAGGTCGGGATCAAATCCACAGGGAGTTAGAATATGGGATTAGGTGTATATCTAAGTTAATTGCAAGTTTTGACTCCTATTACACTTCCACAAACTTGATTAATTGGTGTTCTACTTCTACTTTTCTCTATTGTTTGCAAGTATAAAACTAAGGACAATATTTTTGATTTTGAGTTTTTCAAATGATTAAAAGGGACTAGGGTCGTGACTTCTACCTAGGTGGTTATCTAATGGGTTGTAAACTCCAGGGCAAATTTGATTAGTTGAGGTCGTGATGTAGCAATCACATCCGGGTACTCACTCTATACCTCTCGGTAGTTTGAGTGAGTTTGCCCAATTTGGCTTTCTCAAGCCCAATTGGGTATTTGCACAATACAAGTGTTATTAGATCAAGTCGAGTATTAATAACTCTAGGTTTAATCCTTTAATTGGGGCTACCAATTTTTTGAGTTCACTCCAATTTCTTGTTAGCCAAGTTTTCCTAGACTTAGTCTCTCTTTCTCAAGTAGAGGCTAAGTCAAATAGGCATGAATCAATGTTTGCCACCATTGATTCTAGAGTTCAATCATGAACAAGGCTATATATCACTAACTCAATAAAAAATAAGCCCTAAATTAAACACCCATCAAATACCCACACTAAGGTTGGGTCACAACCCTAGCTAAAGATTTAGCTACTCATGAAAAATAAAGAAATACAAGAAGAAATTAAGATAGAATGCATAATAATTGATTAGACAAAGAAAATCTAATGTTAAAAAGTTAATCTAGCACAAAATTACTCAATACAGTAAAGAAAAAAGGTCTAGGTGCACTTTTGAAAAACTCCACTTAACCTAAAAATGATAAAAAGTTCTATTTATACTAAGCTGAAAATATTTGACAAAATATCCCTACGAAGGTTGTGCGACCGCATAATTCTGGTGCGGTCCGCACAATGAGCTACTGCGGCTGCACAATTATCATGCGGTCCGCATTCTTGGGAACTTGGGCTTGGAACTTGGAGGCTTCTGCGGTCCGCATAAAAAAATGGGTGTGGCCGCACTTATGATTATTCGGACGCACAAAACTGTTGCGGTCCGCAATCCTTGCTTTTTTGGACTTGACGCAGCTCTCTGATTCTTCAACCTTATGGACCGCATAATAATGCATGCGGTCACACTTGGCCTCCTGCGGCCGCACAATTTCGGTGCGGTCCGCATGCCTTTAGCTTGCCCAAAAACTACTCTCTGAATCTTCCCTCTGCGGCCTCACTAGAATTGTGCGGTCCACACTGCTTGCCTTTTTGCCCTGGTTTGGTTCTTGTTCATTTTTTACTACTTTATGAGTTGATTTTGACTTTTTTGGCTCGTGTCCTAATATTCCTACAGGTAAGCACATTTTGTTAGATTTCCGGAATGCCTTTAAGCATTTTTGAGCTAAATCACAAGTAAAAGAGAGCTAATAATCGGTCAAAATTCCCACTTATCACTCTCTCAAACTTTCTGATTTCTCTCTTAAAATCCTACGAGATTAGTAACAGCTTAAAATGTTCCTTCCCTTATGATGATGAAGAAAGGATTTCTGAAGAATAGCCCAAAAATAGCCCAAAAAAAGCTAATGTTGGTGATATTCCTACTTTTGATATGAGTGTTTTCTCAGAGGATTCACCCAAAAAAGTAGTGATATCAACACATGCTGTTACATCCCGTACTTTAATATTAGGATGAGTCGTAGTAATCCATATTAGCTTGAAGGGATTAAGACCATTGGTGAGGTTATAGACGATTTGTAACTATGTTATTGTAAGACCCCGTAAGTTTAACAACATTTATATCGTTATATACATTTGATATGGTATTTTGAGTGGAACATTTTTGAAAAACAAAATGAAGTTTGAAAAATATAATTTTATATAGTTATTAATATTACTACTTTCGAATATACTTTAAATTATACACAAAATATGAGAAAGTTTATGATATTTTCTTTATTGTAAAGATAGAAATTATTTTCTCACAAGAAAAGAAGGTTATCTTTTTTACCATTTTAAGAATTAAGCGTATGAGAATTTTTACTCTTTATATGAGATTAGGAAAATTATAAGTTGAAAAAATATATGTATTTTTACATGGATATTTTACTGAAATAATAGTGTATGCATTTATTTTATATGGTACCACATGACCATGATAGTAGGGTACATAAAGTGTGTTAAACGTAAGAAGTATTTTAAGTAATTTGAGATCATATTTAATTATGTAGATAATTGGATTACTTAATGATTTTTGTGGTAAGATTAACTAGGAAATTAAAATCTTTGGGATAAAGATTAACGTGGCAGCCTTACCTTATGGGTATGGTGACTCTCAAAGTCATTATATTATGTGGCAAGAATTGAGATATGAGATTTGGCAAAGTCTTAAGAACGTGAGTCATTCCATTTAATAAAGAAGAGTCATATATTCATTTTAAGTAAGTCACAAACTCATTATTTATGTGCATCTGATAAGAATTCAAACATACTTGTTTGTGTGTTATTAACGTAAGTCACATAAGCAAGATACGATCTTCAACAATTCAAAGCAACGTGAGATTTTGCAATTATAAGGGAGTATGGTACAATCTTTCTCGAGAATATTATACGAAATATTTCCTGCTCTGATCTTGCCGTCACGTGTTTTGTCGCAATCAACGCATGTTAGAGGGATTGTCAAGAGAATCGGCTCAGGTATGTTAAGGCTAATCCTTTCTTCTTTTGGCATGATCAAAGTGAAGATATGTAAACGTAATGCTATTTCATAGATTGTTCTACTCTTAGTAACTAAGAAGGTCTACGTTATTCATTCCTGTAAAATAATATTCAAGCACGTGTAAGTATGTATCTAGTCCCTAATGAGGTATATGATAGAGATGTTAATGTTTATAATATAGTAATACACGCATCTTCATGCATATTCATTTACCACCGTGCTACGGCCGGTCGGGCAGTTATCACCGGTTGGGAAGTTATGTATTATTATTTACCGCCGGTTGGGCAGACATGCATATTCATTTACCATCGATCTACGGCCTGTCGGGCGGTCATGCATTTACCATCGCGCTACGGCCGGTCGGGCAGTTACCACTGATCAGTTGGGTAGTCATGCATCATACGATATGGATAAGAGTCTCAAAGAGAAGAATTATATATATAATTTGATTAAATACTTGACGAGATGAAGAAATCACAAGACAGAGGACAATCAATATGATCTATGTTCAATTTACACTACTGCCATCCTACAACTTTCTTGCGTTATTATCAAAGCAAAAGAAGATAAAAACAAAAACCCAAAATGTGTTTGAAGGTAAATTATCATATCTTACGAGTTCCGTTCGCTTGTATTGGGTTAGTAATTACGGGTAATCATTGTGGGTTTTGAAAATTAAGGGGCTTATTTTGTGACATTGTTTTGGTTGTATGTTAATTTATTCTATGTTTATTGTTATGTTTCGGTTCTGCCTTACATACTCGGTACATTATTCGTACTGGCGTCCTTTTGTTGGGGATGTTGCCTTCATGCCTGCAGGTATAAATAATCAGTTTGACGAGCCCTCATAATAGACGAGATTGGCATTCAGCAAAGGATCGGTAAGACTCCACCTTATTCAGAGTGCAGCCGAGTCTATGAGTCATCATGTTAGAGTTTTGCTAAAAACTTATGGGTAGGCCGGTACCCTGTCCTATTTGATGTCAAATAATCTTAGAGGCTTTGTAGACAGAGGTTCATTTTGTACAGTATGTCAGAGGCCTTGACGGCCCATAGGTATTCATATTTTCAGAAAAATGGTTCAGTGATATAGTGTTTTCCACTTACAGTTATACATTATGAGTTATGGCCATGTGGGTCCGTGATAGTTGCAAAATGAATGAGTTCAGCTAAATCGACCTATGTATGTTCTAGTGTTGGTCGAATGATCATGAGTTACAGAGTGGTTCGCTCGGGCCAGTGCGGCACCGGGTGCCAACCACGCCTCCCCAAGTTTGGGGCATGACAAAGTGGTATCAGAGCAACTTGTGTCCTAGGGGGTCTATAAAGTCGTGTCTAGTAGAGTCTCACTTATGAGTGTGTTGTGCGCCACACTTATAATTGAGAGGCTATAGGGCATTTAGGAAATGTTACCCTTCTTCTGTTTCCAGATCGTGCCATACAGCTGAGTCGGAAGAAGTCAGTATGAAGCTTTCACCAGGTTTTGTATGCACTAGAGGTGCAGGTATTACAGTAGAATTTTAAGGCGTAATTTCCACCTATGTTTAAGGGAGGTTATGAAAGAAACAGCATATACGATGCAAAATTGAAAAGTAAGTAAGGTAAAGGTGAGGAAGATACGAGATACTCAAGTACAAAAGATTGTGAATAGGCGAGACTTCGAATATAATTTGGGTTTTAGTTTAGTTTATAGAGGAGACCCTAGCGAAAATTTTGAAAATCTATAAGAGTTAACATTCGAGGACGAATGTTCTAAAGGGGGAAGGATGCTACATCTCGTACTTTAATATTAGGATGAGTCGTAGTAATCCATATGAGCTTGAAGCGATTAAGACCATTCATGAGGTTATAGAGGATTTGTGACTATGTTATTGTAAGACCCCGTAAATTTAACAACCTTGATATCATTATATACATTTGATATGGTATTTTGAGTGGAACATTTTTGAAAAAAAAAAAAATGAGGTTTGAAAAATATAATTTTATATAATTATTAATATTACTACTTTCGAATATGCTTTAAATTATACATAGAATATGAGAAAGTTTATGAGATTTTCTTTATTGTAGAGATAGAAAATATTTTCTCACTAGAAAAGAAGGTTATCTTTTACCATTTTAAGAATTAAGCGTACGAAATATTTTACTCTTAATATGAGATTAGAAAAATTATAAGTTGAGAAAATATGTCTTTTTACATGGATGTTTTACTGCAATAATAGTGTATGTATTTATTTTATATGGTACCATATGACCATGATAGTAGGGTACATAAAGTATGTTAAAAGTAAGAAGTATTTTAAGTAATTTGAGATAATTCTTAATTATGTAGATAATTGGATTACTTAATGATTTTGGTGGTAAGATTTACTAGGAAATTAAAATCTTCGGGATAAAGATTAACGTGGCAGCCTTACCTTATGGGAATAGTGAATCTTAAAGTCATTATGTTATGTGGCAAGAATTGAGATGTGAGATTCGGCAAAATCTTAAGAACGTGAGTCATTCCATTTAATAAAGAAGAGTCATATATTCATTTGAAGTAAGTCACAAACTCATTCTTTATGTGCATCTGATAAGAATTCAAACGTACTTGTTTGTGTGTTATTAACGTAAGTCACATAAGCAAGATAAGATCTTCAACAATTCGAAGCAACGTGAGATTTTGCAATTATAAGGGAGTAAGGTGAAATCTTTCTCGAGAATATCATACGAATTTTTCCCTACTATGATCTTGCCGTCATGTGTTTTGTCGCAAGTAATGCGTATTAGAGGGATTGTCAAGAGAATCAGCTCAAGTATTAGGGCTAATCCTTTCTTCTTTTGGCATGATCAAAGTAACGATACGTAAACGTAATGCTATTTCATAAATGGTTCTACTCTTAGTAACTAAGAAGGTCTACGTTATTCATTCATGTAAAATGATATTCAAGCATGTCTAAGTATGTATCTAGTCCCTAATGAGGTATATGATAGAGATGTTAATATTTATAATATAGTGCTACACATATCTTCATGCATATTCATTTACCACCGTGTTACGGCCGGTCGGGCAGTTACCACCGGTTGGGTAGTTATGTATTATTATTACAGCCGGTTGGGTAGACATGCATATTCATTTACCACCGAGCTATGGCCTGGCGGGCAATCATGCATTTACCACAACGCTACGGCCGGTTGGGCAGTTACCACTGATCAGTTGGGCAGTCATGCATCATAGGATATGGATAAGAGTCTCAAAGACAAGCATTATATATATAAGTCGATTAAATACTTGACGAGATGAAGAAATCACAAGACGGAGGACAGTCAGTATGATCTATGTTCAATTTACACTACTGCCATCCCACAACTTTCTTGCGTTATTATCAAAGCAAAAGAAGATAAAAACAAAAACCCAAAATGTGTTTGAAGGTAAATTATCATATCTTACGAGTTCCGTTCGCTTGTATTGGGTTAGTAATTGCGGGTAATCAATGTGGGTTATGAAAATTAAGGGGCTTATTTTGTGACATTGTTTTGCTTGTATGTTAATTTATTCTATGTTCATTGTTATGTTTCGGTTCCGCCTTACATACTCGGTACATTATTCGTACTGACATCCTTTTGTTGGAGACGCTGCCTTCATGCCTGCAGGTATAGATAATCAGTTTGACGATCCCTTATAGTAGACGAGATTGGCATTCAGCAAAGGATCAGTAAGACTCCACCCCATTCGGAGTGAAGCCGAGTCTATGAGTAATGATGTTAGAATTTTCCTAAAGACTTATGGGTAGGCCGGTACCCTGTCCCATTTGATGTCAAATAATCTTAGAGGCTTTGTAGACAAAGGTTCATTTTGTATAGTATGTTATAGGCCTTGATGGCCCATATGTATTTATATTTTAAGAAAAATGGTTCAGTGACACAGTGTTTTCCACTTACAGTTATACATTATGAGTTGTGGCCATGTGGGCCCGTGATAGTTACGAAAGGAATGAGTTCAGATAACTCAACCTATGTATGTTCTAGTTTTGGTCGAATGATCATGAGTTACAGAGTGGTTCCCTCAGGCCAGGGCGGCACCGGGTGCCAGCCACGCCTCCCCAGGTTTGGGGCATGACAAAGTGGTATCAGAGCGGCTCGTGTCCTAGGGAGTCTACAAAGTCGTGCCTAGTAGAGTCTCACTTATGGGTGTGTTGCGCGCCACGCTTATAATTGAGAGGCTAGAGGGCATTTAGGAAATATTACCCTTCTTTTGTTTCCAGATCGTGCCATAGAGCTGAGTCGTAAGAAGTCAGTATGAATCTTTCGCCAGGTTTTGTATGCACCAGAGGTGCAGGTATTACAGTAGAACTTTAAGGCGTAATTTCCACCTATGTTTAAGGGAGGTTATGAAAGAAACAGCAGATACGATGCAAATGGAAATGTAAGTAAGGTAAAGGTGAAGAAAATACGAGATACTCAAGTACAGAATGTTGTGAATAGTCGCGACTTCAGATATAATTTGGGTTTTAGTTTAGTTTACAGAGGAGACCCTAGTGAAAACTTTGTAAATCTCTAAGAGTTAACATTCGAGGACGAATGTTCTAAAGGGGGGAAGGATGTTACATCCCGTACTTTAATATTAGGATGAGTCATAGTAATCCATATGAGCTTGAAGGGATTAAGACCATTCACGAGGTTATAGAGGATTTGTGACTATATTATTGTAAGACCCCGTAAGTTTAACAACCTTGATATCGTTATATACATTTGATATGGTATTTTGAGTGTAATATTTTTGAAAAAAAAATGAAGTTTGAAAAATATATTTTTATATAGTTATTAATATTACTACTTTGGAATATGCTTTAAATTATATACAGAATATGAGAAAGTTTATGAGATTTTCTTTATTGTAAAGATAGAAATTATTTTCTCACAAGAAATAAAGGTTATCTTTTACCATTTTAAGAATTAAGCGTACGAGAATTTTTACTCTTTATATGAGATTAGGAAAATTATAAGTTGAGAAAATATATGTATTTTTACATGGATGTTTTACTGAAATAATAGTGTATGTATTTATTTTATATGGTACCATATGACCATGATAGTAGGGTACATAAAGTGTGTTAAAAGTAAGAAGTATTTTAAGTAATTTGAGATAATTCTTAATTATGTAGATAATTGGATTACTTAATGATTTTGGTGGTAAGATTTACTAGGAAATTAAAATCTTTGGGATAAAGATTAACGTGGCAGCCTTACCTTATGGTAATGGTGACTCTTAAAGTCATTATATTATGTGGCAAGAATTGAGATGTGAGATTCGGCAAAATCTTAAGAACGTGAGTCATTCCATTTAATAAAGAAGAGTCATATATTCATTTGAAGTAAGTCACAAACTCATTCTTTATGTGCATCTTATAAGAATTCAAACGTAATTGTTTGTGTGTTATTAACATAAGTCACATAAGCAAGCTAAGATCTTCATCAATTCGAAGCAATGTGAGATTTTGTAATTATAAGGGAGTATGGTGCAATCTTTCTCGAGAATATCATACGGATTTTTCCCTACTCCGATCTTGCTGTCACGTGTTTTGTCATAATTAACGCGTGTTAGAGGGATTGTCAAGAGAATCAGCTCAGGTATGTTAAGGCTAATCCTTTCTTCTTTTGGCATGATCAAAGTAACCATACGTAAACGTAATGTTATTTCATAAATGGTTCTACTCTTAGTAACTAAGAAGGTCTATGTTATTCATTCCTATAAAATGATATTCAAGTATGTCTAAGTATGTATCTAGTCCCTAATGAGGTATATGATAGAGATGTTAATGTTTATAATATAGTGCTACACATATCTTCATGCATATTCATTTACCACCGTGCTACGGCCGGTTGGACAGTTACCACCGGTTGGGCAGTTATGTATTATTATTTACCGCTGGTTGGGCAGACCTGCATATTCATTTACCACTGAGCTACGGCTTGTTGGGCAGTCATGCATTTACCACAGCGCTACGATCGGTCGGGCAGTTACCACTGATCAGTTGGGATGTCATGCGTCATACGATATGGATAAGAGTTTCAAAGAGAAGAATTATATATGTATATATAAGTCGATTAAGTACTTGACGAGATGAAGAAATCACAAGACGGAGGACAGTCAGTATGATCTACGTTCAATTTACACTACAACCATCCTACACCTTTCTTGCGTTATTATCAAAGCAAAAGAAGATAAAAACAAAAACCCAAAATGTGTTTGAAGGTAAATTATCATATCTTACGAGTTCCGTTTGATGTTTGGTCCACAAGGCAATCTGGACCTTGCTTGTATTGGGTTAGTAATTGCGGGTAATCATTGTGGGTTATGAAATTAAGGGGCTTATTTTGTGGCATTGTTTCGGTTATATGTTAATTTATTATATGTTCATTGTTATGTTTCAGTTCCGCCTTACATACTCGGTACATTATTCGTACTGACGTTCTTTTGTTAGGGATGTTGCCTTCATGCCTGCAGGTATAGATAATCAGTTTGACGAGCTCTCATAGTAGACGAGATTGGCATTCAGAGAAGGATCAGTAAGACTCCCCCTCATTCGAAGTGCAGTCGAGTCTTTGAGTCATCGTGTTAGAGATTTGCTAAAGACTTATGGGTAGTCCGGTACCCTGTCCCATTTGATGTCAAATAATCTTAGAGGCTTTGTTGACAGAGGTTCATTTTGTACAGTATGTCAGAGGCCTTGACGGCCCATAGGTATTCATATTTTAGGAAAATGGTTCAATGATACAGTATTTTCCACTTACAGTTGTACATTATGAGTTGTGGCCATGTGGGCCCGTGATAGTTACAAAAGGAATGAGTTCAGCTAATCGACCTATGTATGTTCTAGTTTTGATCAAATGATCATGAGTTACAGAGTGGTTCGCTCGAGCCAGTGCGGCACCGGGTGCTAGCCACGCCTCCCCAGGTTTGGGGCGTGACACATGCAAAACTAGAGACAAAGTTCAAGCTTTCTCTTTGTGAAGCTAGGAAAGAAGCTCGAACAAAACTCAAGCATGAATGTTGGTGAAGTTTCGACATATGCTAAATCAGTAAAGCGAAAGGGCAAAGAAATTTCTCGTGATGATGATTTCTTCGATGAAGAAGTTATCCCGAAATCTGCAAAAAACAATCAAAGTTTATCCTACTGTCAAATCTTCAAAAAAGAAGAAGGTTCAAAAATCTCCTAAAAACATACCCCAACAACCATTAGAGAAGGTAAAATTTTAATATTTACAATTATTGTTCTTTTTTTAGTTACAAAATTTGTTTTCATTCTCATGACTATACCTATTTTTTGTTTTTCTGTATTTGTTAAAATTTTATCTACATTGTGTATATTTGTTGTTGGTTATCAACTTTTCGATATTTTCCTGAAAATTGTAGATTTGTTGTATATTATTCAAAATAATTTTATTAGGGAATGTACTACATGATTTAGTTAGCTTTGTTGGTTATTATTTGCTCTATTTGTATATGTTAGTTTCATTTTCTGTAAACAAATTATATATATTATGTCTAGTTGTTAGTTTCTACTTTCTTGCTCTAAACATAATTATGTCATTTGCATATGTAGCTTCAATGTAATTCAGTTGTTATATATGCTTACTAATTTTATAACTTATTTGTATGCAATGTATTAATGTCTTTATTGCTGTAGCTAAAGTGTAGTAGAATTGTTATTATTTTATTTTTTGGTATTTAAACATGTTTTATTAACTTACTGTTTCTTTTGGTGAAGAATCGAATATGTTTTGCACCACATGATGTTGATTATGGCATCACTAGGTTCCAGACATTATCCGACCCTGCTGTTCCTACCCAAATCAAGGTGTTATTGTCTGAAAATTGGTTAAAGTTATTTAAGAAGATATGTTTTGGGCACTTTCTTTGCATGCCCAAAATGTGTATCCAAAATCAGACAATTCACCTTCTCATGAAGTATGAATTGAATGAATCCGGTTCTCATTTTCTTTTTTACAGCAGAGACAATTCAACTTTGGGTTGAGGGAGTTTGCCCTTATCACTGGGCTTAGATGCTTTATAGAAGTAACAAACTTTGGTTACACAATTAAGTATGACAGTAAAACAATGAGGAGCTATTTTCCGAATAAGAAAAAAGTTTAGAAGTCGTACTTGAAACAAATTGTAACCACCCGTAGTTGGGTGAATGATGAGGATGCAGTCAAGCTATGTATTCTCTATCTGATAGAATTCTTCCTCTGTCCTTCATAGAAAGATAATGGTTTGATAGATCATTTTAGGTTCTATTTGGTGGACTCGGGACAGTATGCGAATTTCGTATGGGGTATCGAAGCTTATACACAATTGCTTCAGTCTGTTAGGCATAAGCTGAACCATTCTATGCATTTTTATCTCATTCAAGGTTTTCCACTCGCTATGCCTAGTTGGGTGAATGATGAGGATGCAGTCAAGCTATGTATTCTCTATCTGATAGAATTCTTCCTTTGTCCTTCATAGAAAGATAATGGTTTGATAGACCATTTTAGGTTCTATTTGGTGGACTCGGGGCAGTATGCGAATTTCATATGGGGTATCGAAGGTTATACACAATTGCTTCAGTCTGTTAGGCATAAGCTGAACCATTCTATGCATTTTTATCTCATTCGAGGTTTTCCACTCGCTATGCAAATCTGGTTGTATGAGTGTTGCTCTACAGTTAACATTGATATAGCTACAAGGGTTGGTAATTCGATCCCCGTATACTTAGCTGGACAGCTAGTAAGGAAAAGATATGGATTTCTACATTGGAAGAGAGGATGATCAAACTATCATAGATCAAGGTACATGTTTCTCACTTCTGTGCAGACAATATAAATACTAATTATATACACATTTTATACATATGATGACTAGGTCCCTCACATTTTTATTTCACTCAGTTCACTAACATGATTGAAGCATCAGAAGAGCTTTCTAGAATGACTTTACCAGACAAAGTTGAATACATCCTTGAAGAAGCTGAAACACAGGCCGAGCATCCGACATATGCTCCATCTCCATCTGGAAATAAGCAAGCAATGTGAATAGATGACAAGAAAGAAATTCTGAAACAACTAAAAAAAGTAAGAAAAAATGTTGATAAGGTAACAACTGATGATATTCGTAGTTGGTTTCTTTAATTTATGTTATGCAAATTATTTCTTTAACTCTTTCTATTTTAATACGTAGGTTGTTCAGACCTTGGATTGTTCAAGGAAGAGGTATACCTAATTCTTGATTTTTAGTCTTTTTTATATATCTGTAAGAAACTAATTGTCACATACATTATAACCATTTTTTGTTCTTTAGGTTTTTCAAGAACTAGGTAGCATTCGACCGCTATTCAATGATTCCATCAAGTCTGTGTTATAGGCAATAAATAGTCAACATGATACTAACATTGATGCCAATGTTTCATTCAAAATATATTCATTTTGGACAACAATTTTTACCATGTTTATGTTTATATTAGCATTCATAAAGTATATAGCCTAACAAATTTTGCTTGCAGTTTACTGGCAGTTCTGCGAAAAATGATGAGCATTACAAATAAAAGAACAAACAACAATATCGTAGCAGTAGTGTTAAACCAGTGTTGGGCAGCAACAGTAAAACAGGTATTTTAACAATTGTAACACAATTTCATGACAAATAATCTACATTATATTTACATTATATCTATATTATATCTACATATAGCCTAAATTACCAACAAATAATCTACATTATATTTCCAATTGTTGTCTTAGATACATGACACATGCCTGGCATTAAAACTGAGGAGAATGTTCCTATATCATGCCCTGTAGGTGTTGACTTATCTTCTCAATTTCAAGGAGCATTGGAGGAAGAAACTGCAAGTATGATTTAGTACATTTTATCTACATATTTCACAATACATATTACATCTCAGCTACAGGACATCATTTCAACAAATTAACTACAGTTTATCTACAATGTTGTTTCTGTTTACTATAATGGTTTGATCTTGGAGTGGAGAAAGTTGACAAAAAGGACTAGTTTTATACTTTGGCACATTCTGGATAAATCCTCAACAACACGGTACACACATACCCTGGCAAAATTTAATGATTAGCTGTAGTATTCTGTTATTTTAGATATCTGTAGATTTTTTTGTTTGAAAATTTTAGTTAAATTGTATTTAGCATTGAGAAATAATGAGTCTGTTTTTTTTGCAGCACATTGATTTCATTTTATACTATTTGAGGACAAGAGGAAAGTATGGTCCTAAAAATAAAATACGGATTAGAACCACTGACTGTATCTTCAAGACTAGAATTGAACAAATTTATGAGAGGTACATTAATGCTCCTGCTGATAGGAAGTTTGCTATTGTCAAACCCTAGGACATCGTATCTGTACAGGACAAAGTTGATTTTGTGATTATGCCCATAAATATTGTGGAGAAATTTCATTGGTTGGTGGCTATGTTTTACATTACCGATAAGGTTCTATATGTTTATGATTCTATGGTCTCTTCATGAAACACAAACTTGTTGAATCTGTTGTCGATAAGTTTGCTATTATGATCCCTCTCTACTTGTCATGCACCAGATTCTATGGAAAGCGTCCAGATATCAACTACAAGAACATAAAGGCATACATTGAAAAAGGTGTTACTGACCCTCTTGACATTAAGTGGTTGGTCGGTGAGATACCCCAGCAAAAAGAGGGATCAATGTATGTGCTGCTTTTCCTTCTATTTAACCAGTTGTATTTTACATTGAATGATAAATCTTTCTCCCTATTATTTTTTGCAGTGACTGTGGTGTATACGTGGCAAAATTTGCAGAATATGTCAGCATTGGAGAGCTATCGATTTCAAAGGAAGACCTTTCTGATATTGATCAACACCGTAGACGCTATGAAGCGCTACTTTGGGATTATGCAAGGAAAAAGCAAGAGCTTAGTGTAATTAGTGACCGGCAGATTAGCAAGAAGAAAAGGTGCACCAGTTGTGAAGGAGAGAACACGAGTCCAGAACAAAAAAATATTAGTTGCCATTTTCAGTAGAAAATTTGTAGTTAAAGTGTTTAGTTTTAGCTGGATTGTAGTAAAGTTGTAGGAAAATTATTTATTAAGAACAAGTCAGCTATAATTTATTTGTAGCAGATTTGTGCTACAGTTATTTTACCTTTTTATTTTGTTATTTTGTCCAGTGTTCTACTACTTAGAATAGAAAACATCTGTGACATTTGTTTTGGTTGAAAGTTGTTAGTACTTGATCTCGATATTGGTACTATATAATTTCTTTACAGCATAACTATAACTATGTCTACAACTACTATACAAAAATACTTAATCTATTTAATTTTAGCAGTGTTGTTAGGAAAGGTTGAAAAGTAATAAATAAACCCAGTATTTGAACAAAACAACTACAAACCAATTGCATTAAGAGTTGAAATCTGTTTAGCAAATATTCATTATAAGAGACAATCTTTATTCAAATTAGCAACACAATTACACCACAACTATAATTCTCCAGAAAAGAACAAATACAACTTAATATGTCTTAAAGGACAGATTATAATCAACAATACTCAGTAAAAAAAAATTCTTTAAACCATATCAATTTTTATTTCTTTTTGGGAGTTCTAGTCCGCAGTTGCCGCATGAAACCTTGTACTTCTTTCCATTTACTTCATCATATGGTTTGTATCTTTGTTTTTGAGGTCTCCCTAGCTGCCTTTTCCCAGTAAGTGGCATTACAACTTCTTCAGCTATATGCTGTGGCACATTCCATTTGCTTTCATCAGGCAGCGGTTCTACTGGTATTTCATAATTCTGCAGAAGGATCTCCCTCGCGTAATAAGGAGAACAATAATTTTTATAAAACTTGTTCCTGTGCCTCAAATCCACCAAAGCATGTGGACAAGGAAGTTCATCAAGTTGGAATTTTTCACAACTACATCTCTTGTTTTGAAGGCAAACAATGAAGTGCTTCACACCATCTATCACAGTATGGATGTAATATGTTGAAGCCCTCATCTACAATATCATTACAAACATACAACAAGTTGTCAACAACAGATACAAAACAAAATAACTACAATTATACAACAACATTTCTACAATAATCAATATATATTTAGTTTGATGAAATCAATGATCTGATGTTATTGGCCATAACTTACTCTCATCTTCTACGATAATGTCCTATTGTATTCCAACTTTTTGTTGTATTTTTTCCCAAGGTATGTGAATGTACCCTTTGCATTTAATAACTTTTTATTAGTACAACGTTCAAGAAGAGTTCTCATGTACTCTAATAGTTCTACTACGGGCAACTCTCTTGCATCTTTGGTTACCGCATTTAAGGAATCTGCAATGTTTGATGTCATCGTCCATATTTTGTTCACCGTAGTATGTACCCGAGACCATCTGTGATAGCTAATATCGTATAGGTATGCTTTAACACGTGTGTCGATCTCTTCAATTTTTGACATTCTTTCATTAAATTCATCAAGCGTGTATAATCATGCCGTAGCTAAGTACAATTCGCTTAACTTAGATGACCTTTATTAAACTTTAACCTTACATTTGTCCAAATATGCCACATGCAAGTATAATGTGGCATGCCGGTATAAACATTCGATGTTGCCTTCAATATACTCTTATTCCAGTCCGAAACAACACACATATTTGGTTTTTCACCATATGCATTGTTACACCCTATTTTTTTGTACGTGAAAGTACGTCGTAAGTCAATTGATGTAAGCTTGAAAATGAGAGCCTCTTTGAAAGTATATAAAGTGATTTAATGATGTTACGTCCCATTTTTGCAAGTCTTTAAGAGTTATCATTCGGGGAAAAATATTTCTAAGGGGACATGTTGTTACACCCTGTACTTCAGACGTCACTGTCATTATCGGATTATCTAATGTAAGCTCAAAAAGGACGAAATCTTTCTATAATGATAAGAAAGGTTTACCGAAGTCTTAAGTAAGTTAAGATGAATATGAGACTTGTTAATCATGATTTAAATGTGTTTAAAGTCATGATATGACTATATATGATGTTTGGATATGAAATATAAAGTTTGGGAAAAATCGGATTTAAGTTGCGGAAAAAGCAACTAAGAATTTGCCTTATAATGAAGCTTTTTGAGAAATACATTTTGCAAGCTCTATGATGTCTTTTTGGGACATATTATATACATAATTGAAGGTCTTTGAGTCTAGTTTCTAACGCATGTAGACATTTGTCGATATGATATCGGAGTAGAGAGATATTCACGTTTTCGCGAAACTGCGCAAGCAGCACCCATGGAACCCACAAGTCGGGAAAAATTCCAGCTTGTATTTAAGTCAATTCTCCGTCGTTTTAACTCATTTTTCTGGTCCAAAACAGTTATTAAATCCTCCTAAATTATCTCCAATGGTTCCTCCATGATTCTATGGTGAGAATCTAAGATGAAAACATGAATCCAACACTAGAAATCCCGTAGTGCTTGCTAGATCGTAGTTCTTCATCTTGTGGTTGTTTTGGAGGGTTCTTCAAAGGTAAGTAACCTCAAATTTTGTGCTGTTCTTGTTTATTAAGGTAATAATAAGTCCCTCCTTCATATATTTTAGATTTTCAAGGCGAACTACAAGTGTTTACACACCAACGTGAACACCAAAAGTTGATTCAAGAAGAGAATACAACACCTATAGTGTTGTGGTGTTATTAAGGATAATTGTGGGCTGTGCTTGGCTGAAATTTCATATTGTTTCCACTATTTAAGGTGAGTATAAAATCCTACTACATGTACTTGAAGTTGTTTTTGTGTTGGTTGCATTATTTGAACAAAATACTACAAGAGGAGACTTGAAATAGTTTGAGATGTTATGGGTTTTAATGGACTATTTGGAAAGGTTGTTTCCATGAACTATAAATGGCCAGAAAATGGGGAAACTAATTTGATTATGATATGATTTCTGTTGTTATGCATGTCTATATGTTTATCAAGTGAATTGGTGAAAGAATCATACGAAACTTGAGATTGGAAGTGAAGATTAGCTTAAGTCACTTCTATGGTATTGTATTGCCATTGAGGGCTGTTGTAAGCTAAATATAACTTGGATTTTGACTTGAAGCTACTGTAGGAGGTATGTATATTGTGTTCTTTCATGTGCTTAAGGTTATCTTGATATTGATTAAGTTAAATGGATGGACTAGATATGAACTAGTGAATAAAGTTGCTAATTGAGGATAATTGGAGTTTTAGATTGTTTTCTTTTTTATAAATATATGGTATAAGGATGGAATCATTGATGAATGACTTCATTATCATGTTAATGATACTATTAAGTTAAAGTAAGAAGTCTATAAGGGGTGATATGGGATATACAGATTCCAATTGGGCTTGTAGCTCGTCGTGAAGTAGTTGTGACTTGTTGTTGTTATATAGTGTCTTGTTATTGATAATTATGTATTACTGGATTTTTCTGGTCATTGTTGTAGGTATATGATATTAGAGGAGTCTCTTATTACAAGGGAGATGCTGCCCAAATTTACATAAACGAGCTACTAGTTTAAGTTGCGAACTTAGCCTTTACTCAACACTAATTTTTAATCTCCTTATGCTATGGTAGATTGAGTTGAGTTGTTTGAAGAATTTCTTGGAAGGTATTAAGGACTCAATGGAGTTAAGGTATATTAAGGCTATCCATTATTTCCTTTTGGCATGATTCATATGATACAAACGAAATATGCAAACGCGGAACTTTCATAAATGACTTTATTCATAGAAGTACTAGGGGTGCCTATGTTCTTGATTCCCCATGTGTCCTATTATTATATCTTCTATTCATGGGTATCAAAAAAATACATAAGTTGCTAAAGTTTATCCTAAGGCATATTAATTTTATGACATTCTGAGAAATCTTACTGACTTACTTCATTATGCATTGCATTCATTTATACATGTGTATTGACCCATGACCAGATGGAATTATATACACGTATATTATATGTAAATGGGATATGGGAAAAGGTTATGGCGTTATATACGCATCACCACTTGATCAGCTCGTATACATTAGTGATTTTACCCACAATAGCTGAGATGATATGATGGGATGCCCTTAGAGACTTGATGATGTTATGTACGCATATACCTATGCATGGTATGCCATTTATACGTACATGCATGACATTATAAATTTTTCATGATTCACAGAGCTATTTCGAATTACAGGTTGAGTTCTTTACTCCATGTTTCTTTCATGTTTTTTATATACTACTGCCATGCCTTACATACTCGGTACTTTATTTGTACTGACGTCCTTTTTGCCTGGTGATGCTGCATTTCATGCCCTCAGGTCCCGATAGACAAGTTGAGGATCCTCCTAGTAGGCTATCAGCTCAGCGGAAGGTATTGGTGCACTCTACTTGCTCCGGAGTTTCCTACCTGGTCAGTATGATTTGGACATGTATTGATTGGTATGGCGGGGCTATATCTCGAACTTTATGACATTTATATACTCGTAGAGGCTTGTAGACAGATTTCATGTATATAGATACTTGCATGGGCTTGTTGGCCTATGTTTTGAGTATACAAATTATCATGTCGGCCTTATAGGCCCTTATGTCGCATGCATAAGCTTCTATATCATGTTGGGTCATCCCATGTCGAGTATTCTCTTATGTTTAATTCTAGTTATCTCATGACGGCCTTTTCGGTTCATTTACCCATGATAGTATGATAAGAAGGTTACATTACGTTGATACTCGATTGAGTTAGGCACCGGGTGCTCGTCGTGTCCCTACGGTTTGGGTCGTGACATGTATGCTTGAATTGCTCAAAAAACCACCTCTATGATGCGTCATTATTTGAATCAACAACGGTGTATTCTAGTTGTAATATGCTACCTATCAGATATGTAGCAAAAAGAAATTCAATTTCAATAATAAAACTTGAAAATATAAAAAATACAATCTCAAATATAACTTTATAAAAATTATTTTACAACTAATCTACATTACCTGCTGCATCCATTGTGCTAGCTGTTAGCATGATTCCCCTATATGCCGACTTCAAGAAGGTTCCATCGACTACTACAATTGACCTACAATGCTCCCAATCCTTGAAGGACGTACTAAGTGCAACAAATGCATACAAGAAACAGTTATCTTCAGTCTTCTGCAATTTCACTACTGACCCCGGATAAGTCTTCTCCAAAATATACAAATAACTCGGCAAGTGACTGTAGGAATCAACAGGATGACCTCTCAAATATTCCAAAGTCTTTTCCTTTGCTCTCCAAGCTTGCATGTATGTTAAGTTCACACTATGATCGGACAACATGTCAGTTTGTATGTATTTTGGTGTGTATATTATCTTAGGATCCGCATATTTTGGCATCACAATGTTACCAACTACCATGGCAGTAGGTTTGCATTGTATATATATGTTGTCTATCAAAGAGCATGTGTGCAAACTGTTGAATTTTCGAACCTTGAACAATGCTGATTCATTTATGCTGGTGGACTAGAAGTGCCACGTACAATTGTCCCCAACACATACAAGGCAGTAGCTACAGAATAAACATAAATCAAAAAATGTTATGCAAATTGTAGCTACAGAATACGAGGTTGTGTATGCACAACAACTTATTTTAAACAATTAATATACAATTTATATACAAAACAACTATAACTTATACACAATATGAATTTGACAAATAAAATGTTCCTACCTTCTTGCACTAGACCTTTTCACCGTAAATTAAAACTTATTCATGACAGAATAATGCTTCATTGCGTTGTCAATTGTTTGCTTGTCTTGGTAAACTTGGCCTACTTCAATTACATTTGGCGTATATTCTGTTATGATGATACTTTCATATTCTACAATTGCCGGAGATGTTTACATATCAATCAAATTCACTGTTCCTGATACTTCTCTAATTGTGTTACAATTGCTTGAAAATTATACCACGTTAGTATTACGATAATCAGAAGAACATGCACTCAATTAAAAGTATAGTAATTCAGACCTCTGTATATTCATGTGTTCAGTATTTGATAGAATACTTGTAGAGACATAATAGTTGAACTACATTTGTTCTGTAGTATTACTGTAGATAATTTGTAGTCAAATTGTAGAACACTTGACATTGAAAAAACATCAGCACTAAAAAAACAGAGCAAACCTGCAATTGTGCTCGCATTCGACATACTGCTTCCAAATCGAAATCACGCACTATTATATACAGTGGATATATTCCTAAGTTTTTGTTTTCCTTTTTCGTCTCCATATACACTCAAACTCCCATATCGTTTCGAATTTCTATTAGAGGACAACGTTCGTTGACCGTGTATTTGATTTCGATGATTTTTGCGGAAGTATCGATCATTAGATGCTCTGCAATTACGGAATTCAATTGACTATAATTTGAATCTTCATTGACTACAATTCCGTCAATATCAAAATCTTTGTATCTTCCAACGCTATCTCACCGACCATTGAGCTGAAACATAATCGCTAATTTTGGCATTATGTCGCGAAATTCAATTCAATTGTAGATAATTGTTTGCAATTGTTTTCTTCAAAACCTTTGTTTATGGAAAACCATAGGAAACCATAGAAAATCAGAGAATAGAAGGATACTACATATATATTGCCTTGATTATCGTGCGATGATAACCAGAGAAAATCAGAGTAATAGAAGGATTCTATAAATATGTTGCCTTGATTATGGTGCGATGATTGCGTCGGTAAAATCTCTAACTGAAATATAAGCGATCCCAAAATCCCGCGTCTAAATAAGAAAGATTACTGCAAAAAGGAGTCTAGTTTAAACAAATATATATTTGTTGTAGCTAAAACGTGTTTAGGTCGGGTAAATACCAAAATTAGGATATTTTTGGTAATAAGGTTTCAAATAGTGTATAGAAACAAAACAAACCCTATATTAAATATTGTGTGTGGGGATAAGTGAGGCCCAACAATAATTGGTCTGTGATGGGTAGGAACTCTTTATAAATAGAGGCCAACCCCCCATTTCCAAGCTATGAGACAACCCTAGCGTATTCTGTCTATTTAATGCGTGGTAGCAGTGGACGTCCCATCAGTCAAGTTCTCCAGGTTGTGAGAGCGCGTAGCTAGTTGATCATAGAAGTTGGTCTCAAGATTAATCGCCGATCACTGTCGCTACTGAATCGATGGAGTTGAACGGTACGCTTCCTTAAACTCTAACTATTGATTAATTGTATGATTGTGTCTTAATCTCTGTGTTAGGATCGGAAACTCCGGTAGTGCGAAATTTAGCCAAACAATGTTATAATGACAATAACAAAGATAATGCAAGTTGATAATAACGACAATCAAATCATATAAAGAAGACATAAATTTAATGTGGCTCGGTCAAAGTGACCTACGTCCACAAGCGGAGAGGAGTAATTTTACTATGCCAATAAAAGTACAAAAGAGAATACAAAATTAGCGTAAACACTCTAATTAATCCCACATACCCTAAGAGAATAACCTCACAAGATCACTCAAAGAAAGGATTCACACAAGTGCTTTCCAACACTCAACTCTCATACAAAACACTCTTAATAAAGGGGGAAAGGAAGAAACAAGAAATGAAGACTCAAGTCTTGTTGGTGTGATTAAAATAAACTAATGTCCTTTCCTTTTATAGGCAAAAAAAAGTCTTGGTCTCTTAGTTGTAAAAGAAAAGATATAACTTGTGCAAATGATATCCACCACACAATGTAATATTTTTGGATCCCAAAGAATATTGCCAACAAAATCTACACTTTGCAAATATGCTTATGCTTATGTGAGATGGACTCCATTAGCCAAAATATTGGCCATATTACAAATCTCCATCTTGGCCTAATTTTGGCTGATATAGTAAATTTGCTCCACTCTCTCCGCAAAAGCCCCAATGGGCATATGTCAAAATTTAATGCCATAAAAATCAGACAAGTTGTGTGGTACTGAAACTGTAGTAGGGCCTATAACAGTGGATCCCAATAAAGTATATAACGAAGCAGATCTGTGTGCTTTCATGATCACAAGAGCATTCTGATAGTTCATGTAAAACTTTCAGAACTCCACCTTCACCTGCGTACTTCCACCCAAGAGATTCTAGAGTGCCCAAAGAGATGAGATTTTTCTTCAAGTTAGGAACATGTCTAACATCGGCGAGAATTCTCACCATACCATCGTGCATTTTGATTCGGACCGTACCTTTTCCAAAAACATTGCATGCAGCATTGTTGCCCATCAAGATAACTTCACCTCCAATAGATTCATAGGTGGTAAATAAATCCTGATTGGGATACATATTATAAGAACAACTCGAATCTAAAATTCACTCATTATTAGATTTGATACTATTATTAGTTGCTAAAAAAATAGTTCTCTCAGTCTCATCAGCAGCTACACTTGCTTCGGCAGTGTCAGTATGTTTGTGCTCATTTTTTCTTTCCTTATGCTTTTCTTTATTTTTCAGCTTATAGCATTCGGATATAATGTGACCTTTCTTATGACAATAGCGACACTCTATTATTGTATTTGGGTATGTAGTCGGATGTTTTCCTAATAAACAAGCCAACTTCCGCTTGAGTTCCACTAGCTTCCCCAATAATATCACTATCTATCTGTTCTTTTAATTTTAAGATAGATTTAATATCCTTATAAGAGATATTATCCTTTGCATAAAGAATAATATCTCTTATATGCTTAAAAAATGGGGGTAGAGAACAAAACAATAACACGACTTGATCCTCATCTTTAATTTCAGCATCTATATTACTCAAATCCATAAGAATGGAATCGAAGGTATCAAGATGAGAGAGAATAGAGGTACCTTCACCCATACGAATTGTATAAAGCTTATATTTCAGGTAAAGTCCATTTTCCACCGTCCTCTTCATATATAAGGTTTTCAATTTTTTCCACATGCCTTTGGCTGTGGTTTCTACAAAAACTTCACGTAAAACCTCATTTGAGAGATTTAGAATGATACCTACTTTTGCCTTTTTATCTATGACGGCAAACTCTTCATCCGTCATTTTATCCGGCTTCTTCTCCTTTCCTTGCAACGCCAAATCTAAGCCATCCTGAATTAGGATAATTTCCATCTTTAATTGCCACATTCCGAAGTTTGCACTTCGATCAAAGTTTTCAACATAAGTCTTTGTTAAAGTCATATTGGCTACTGAAACAAACCCGGTTAGATCCGGCTCTGATACCAATTTGTTAGGAGTGGGAACTCGAGTAGTGTGGAATTTAACCAAACAATATTATAATGACAATAACAAAGACAATGCAAGTTGATAATAACGGCAATTAAAGCATATAAAGAAGACACAAGTTTAACGTGGTTCGGTCAAAGTGACTTACGTCCACAAGCGGAGAGGGGCAATTTCACTATACCAATAAGAGTACAAAAGAAAGTACAAAATTAGAGTAAATATTCTAATTAATCCCAAATACCCTAAGAGAATAACCTCACAAGATCACTCCAAAGAAAGGGTTCATATAAGTGCTTCTCAACACTCAACTCTCATACAAAACACTCTTAATGAAGAAGAAAAAGAAGAAACAAGAAATTAAGACTCAAGTCTTGTTGGTGTGATTAAAATAAACTAATGTCCTTTTCTTTTATAGGCAAAAAAGTCTTCGCCTCTTAGTTGTAAAAGAAAAAATATAACTTGTGCAAATGATATCCACCACACAATGTAATATTTTTGGGTCCCAAAGAATATTGCAAACAAATTCTACATTTTGCAAATATGCTTATGCTTACGTGAGATGGACTTTATTACCCAAAATATTGGCCATATTACACTCTGCTATGGCTGCGACTTAATAATCTTACAGTTGGTATCAGTGCCGCCATAGTTAGGGGTTAAGATCAACGAATTAATCTTGAGTTTCATAGTATTTGTCTGCTATTGGTTTTCGGACTGCGGCGAAAATTGTTTCGCCAAGAGACTGTTTTAGGTAAATTTTTTGACGTCGACTACAATAGTGTCGCGTCTATTGTTTTCTGCAGACTGGGTTTAACCCATGTAATTGAAATTACAGTAATTAATTATTATTAAAAAGAGATTTGATACATGCTGACGGAGACAACAGTGGCTTAACAGAATGGTAAAGCTTTTCGTTATCAAAACTACTTTGATCCGATTGTATGACCTCTGTGATTGGCTTCTTAAACTATTTGGCAAAAGAATATAAAGATTCTTTTGTTGATTTTTTCTTTTCTTTTTGTGATTATCCATAAATAAGTAAGGAGGGCAAACAGTTGATTTGGCCATTGTGATCGTTCCGCTTCTTGTTCACGATGACAGTGGTTAAATTTTCAACTATTATGGAACATCTTTCTGTATTATGAAAGAAATTACTTGGTGAATCTTTTTTATTCTATTACCTTTGGTGCTATTTGATAAACGTAAAATAATATTCCGTTGGTTATTAAAATATGCTCGAAAGTCTTACTGGAGTTTAACGTCAAAGGATGGGATTAAACCTAAAACTGGCATAGTTGAATTGTATGGGCTTATTTAATTTCACATGAATATAATATTATTTAAATAATAATTTATGATTAATAAATAGTTTTCACCAAAGTGGTCTATTTATTTGGAGTCATTGAAAATCCTTAATACTTTGTACATGTGAAATAAATCTTACATGGATTGAGAGTTATGATCAGTAGATAGTTTCCACCAAAGTGGTCTATTTATTTGAGTCATTGAAATATTCTCAATGCACCATGTCTAAATTATCCTTTATAAGTATACACTAGTGTTGGAGATTTTTCTTTTGATGCTAGTGACTCTAAATTAATTAATGAGAATATATATTGTGTTTTCCACCTAAAGGAGGAATATAATATCTTGAATTCTCATGTGTATAAAAGATGACAGTTTGTTATAACAGGAGGTTTTGTGTCTCTTACCTAAATTAAGGATACAATATATGCCTTTTACTATTGGATGATGTGGGGAGGAGGTTTTGTATCCCTTGCTTAAAGGTGAAGATGCAATGAATGCCTTGGACTCCTTGGTCCTTAAAGGGGAGACGGTTGCATCTTCCACCTAAAGGAGGGGTGCAATAGATGTCTTTGATTCTTTTGATTTATGTGTTTATGGCCATGAATTTTTCTAACTTTTACGTTGTTTGCTGATACAACTGTTAATAACATGACAACTCAGTTGAATTCCATTGAAACTTTGACTAGTAGCAACTACAAGAAGTGGAAACAAAATATTGAAATAATGTTAGGTTTGATGGACCTGGACTTTTGCATTGACTGAACAGAAATCTACTGGACCTACAACTACTAGTAATGCTGATGAAAAGGCTAAGTATGAGAAATGGATGAAGGATAACAAATTGAGCATTATGACCATGAAGAGATCCATTTTTGATCACATAAAAGGTGCAGTTAAGGATAATGGAAATGCAAAGGATTTCTTGAGTGCCATTGGACAGAAATTCCTAGAATCTGATAAAGCCGAGATAGGTAGCGTGATTGATTTCTTGTCTACCATAAAGTATGACCTTGTAGGTAGTGTCCGTGATCACATCATGAAATTGGTTAACATTGATACCAAATTTAATAATTTTGGTGTAGCCATTACCAGTGATTGTCTTGTTTATCAATCCCTTAGGTCTCTTCCTGAGTAGTTTAACCAACTTAAGACAACCTATAATGCACAAAAAAATAAGTGGAGTGTTGATGAGCTTATTACTGTTTGTGTAGTAGAGGAAAGGAGGATCCAAAAGGAGAAAGTTGAGGGCGTAGTGAACCTTGTTAGTTCTTCTAGATTAGCTGATTTTTCCTCTTATAAAAAAAATGATGAACTCAAATTTCGTAAAAAGAAACATGGTCAGTCTCATCTTCTAGGTGGTAATAGTGGTCATACTAATAAGCTTGGTAGCAACCAAGGTCAGTCTCATAATTCTCTTCGTCCTCAAGCTGTAATTAAGAAAGAAATCAATTGATGGAATTGCAAACTAGCAGGTCATAAGAAAGCTTAATATTCTCTAAAAAAGAAACCAGGTAGTCTTTTGGCTTTTATGTGCTTTGAAACTAGTTTTGTTCATATCCCTTTTAAATCTGTAGTGGTTGGATAATGGTGCAATTGTTCATGTAACCAATGACTTGCAGGATCTAGTAAGAAGACGGAATCCAAAAGAGGATGAAGCCGGTGTTGTTGTGGGAAATAGATTCAAAGCAAAAGTAGAATTTATAGGGACTGCTATTTTACCTTTTAAAAATAACTCTATCATTCGGTTAGAAAATACTATTTTTGTACCGTCTATGAGACAAAAATCAGTTTCAGTTTTACTTTTGAACAAATTTGATTATTCATTTCAACAAAATAATGGTATTATTAAATATTTTTATGATTCACATGTTGTTGTTGATGCCTTTAAGTATTGGCCTATATCGCTTGATGTGTTGAATAGAATTTTTTCTGCAATGTATGTTAAAAATATTGCCCACAAAAGGTCTGCTATGAGTAAAACGTCTTACTTGTTATGGCATAGGCGTCTTGGTCATATTTCTAAAAAAAGAATTTAATGATTGGTAAAGGAAAATATTTTACTTGTTCTTGATCCAAAGGATTTTGAAATTTGTGTGGATTGCATTAAAGGTAAAATGACCAATGTTAAGAGAAAGGTTTCCATTAGGAGCTCTGAACTTTTAGAAATTATTTATACTGATATTAGTGGACCTTATGTACCTACTTTGACCAATCATAAGTATTTTATTACTTTTATTGATGACTTTTTAAGATATTGTTGTATATATCTTTTAAAAGAGAAATCTGAAGCACTTGATAAGTTTAAAATTTATAAGACTGAAGTTAAAAAATGACTTGGGAAGTCCACTAAGATAGTTAGGTCTGACCGTGGTGGTGTGTACTATAAAAAATATGATGAGTCTGGTCAATGTATGGGGCCTTTTGCTTTATTTTTGCAAGAGTATGGGATAATAGCATAATATACCATGCCAGGTACTCCTAAACAAAATGGTATGTCTTAAAGACGAAATCGTACTCTCATGGAAATGATGAAAAGTATGATGTCAAGGACTAGCCTGCTAGAGTATCTTCGGGGTGAAGCCTTAAAAACAACTACCTATATCCTGAGTAGAGTTCTTGCAAAATTTATCTTGAAAACTCCCTTTGAACTATGGACAACTCGAAAACCTAGCTTGAATCATTTTTACATTTGGGGATGTCCAGCTGAAGTCCGTATTTATTCACCCACAGAAAAGAAAACTGATCCTAAAATCACCAGTTGTTTTCTTATAGGCTATCCTGATTACTCTAAAGGTTTTAGGTTTTTCTGTCCTAGGCGTGGCACTTGAATCGTTGAGTGTATTAATGCAAAATTTCTTGAGCATGATATTTGTGATTGTGATTGTTCATGTGGGAAGGAAATTGTATTGAAAAAGAAAGAAGTCATTGTCCCAGTATGTACATGAAAAGATGGTAAACCAACATGTTCATGTAGGGGAGAATCCAGGGAACAATGACAGAGATCTCATGGTCCCTGAGAAAAATGAACACAATAAACCACTCTGTAGGTCACAAAAAGAAAGAAGATCTGCCATCTTTGATGATTTTATCGTGTATGTGACTGAAAATCTTAGTGATAATTAAGAGCTAACTGATCCTTTATTATATGCTCAAGCTATTTACTCTCCATATGTTGATAAATAGCGTGAGGCAATGGAAGATGAAGTGCGCTCCATGGAAAACAATAGAGTGTATGTGTTAGTTGAATTTCCTGTAGGTTTTAGGCCTATTGGTTGCAAATGTGTTTTTAAAACTAAAAGAGATTCCAAGAAAAATATAGACCGTTATAAAGTAAGGTTGGTTGCTAAGGGTTACACTCAGAAAGAAGGTATTGATTGTAAAAACATATTTTCTCTTGTTTCATATAAGGATGCATTTAGAGTTATGATGGCTCTTGAGGCTCATTTGATTTAGAGTTGCATCAAATGAATGTTAAGATTGTTTCCTGAATGGGAATCTACTCGAAAAAATTTACATGGTTCAACCTGAAGGGTTTAAAGAACCTGGTAAAGAACGTCTAGTGTGCAAGCTTAACAAATCCATATATGGGCTTAAACAAGCCTCCAGGCAGTGGTACTTGAAATTCGATGAAATTATTACAAAATTAAATTTGTAGAAAATAAGCTTGATGAATGTGTTTATCTACAAATTGCTAATGATAATTTTATTATTATGGTTCTATATGTTGATGACATTCTGCTTGCCACAAATGATTTGGGCTTGATGAATGGGACCAAATAATTTTTGTCTAGGTCTTTTGACATGAAAGATCTTGGTGAAGCCTCTTTTGTTCTTAGGATACAAATTAAAAGAGATAGATCACGTGATTTGGGTTTATTACAGCGAGTGTTCTTAAAACTTTCAATATGCAAGATTGTAGACCTGGTGTTGCACATGTTGTGAAAGGAGATAAACTTAATAAAGATCAATATCTGAAAAATGAAGTTGAAAGGAGAACTATGAAAGATGTGCCATATGCAAGTGTTGTTGGCTGCTTGATGTATATAGGTTTGTACAAGGCCTGGTATATCATTTATTGTTAATATATTGGGAATATTTTCTTCTAATCCTGGGTGGGCGCATTGGGTGGCTGTAAGGAAAGTGATGTGATATCACAACGTACCAAAAGCTTCATGCTTGTGTACAAAAAGGTTGATGATCTACGTCTGCTGGTATATTCAGATTCTAGTTTTGCAAGTTGTCAAGAAATTATGAAATCAACTTCTGGGTATATTTTTATGTTGGCTGGAGGTATTGTTTCTTTAAAAAGTGAGAAACATAGTATCACTGCTACATCCACAATGAAAGCTGAGTTTATTGCTTGTTTTGAGACTGCCTCACATGCTGTCTGGATGAAGAATTTGATTACTAAATTACAAATTGTGAATTTTATATCTAAGCCGGTGATAATTTTCTATGACAAAAGTGCAGCTTTGTTCTTCTCTAAGAATAACAAGAGAACAAGAGGCTCTAAGAATGTTAACCTTAAGTTTCTTAAGGTTAGAGACAGTTATATTTGTTATACTTATTAACTAACATGATAATTTATTTATTTTTTATTCCAATTGGATATTGCATAAACTCATGGTATCCTTGAGTTTTGCTGCTTGTTGCCTTGATTATCCCATGTAAGGCACAAGGGAAACTTCCTAATGTGATATATTTTTAGTGTCACTTGGAGGCTCTTGAGGTGATATGGTTATTATACCACTTGGAAGATTATTTTGTTTTTTAAGAGGTGTGGCTCTCTTCACCTTGATTAGAAAGATAATATTCTTAGCACATATTTGATCTATGCTGATGGAAATTCTAGCACATGTAATCATAGATAGAACTCATACATTGAAATGGTATGATGCTTGCCACGATTCATTGTTAGTGTTCTCCATTGAGACTGGATGGATTATTATATGGGTCATTCTATGCTTGTATATGTGAGTAGTGTGGCCACCATAGAGTCTAAAATCTTTTAAAAAATATTTTTCTCAAAACTCAAAAGTTTTAGAATTATTTTCTTGTCCTCAATTAACGTTGGTGTCCAAGTGGGAGAATGTCGGAATTTTGACTTAAATTAATTGATTATAGCATGAAAGGATAGTGATGTGACCCAAGTAGTGAATAAATAAAAGGTCTAATATTAAATATTATGTGTGTGAATAAGTGAGACCCAATAATAATTGGTCTGTGATGGGTAGGTACTCTTTATAATAGAGGCCAAACCCCCTTTCCCTAGCTATGAGAAAATCCTAGTGTATTATGTCTCTTGAATACGCGGTAACAATAGACGTCCCATCAGTCAAGTTCTCCGAGATGTGAGAGCGCGTAACTAGTGGATCGTGGAAGTTGATCCCAAGCTTAATCGTCGATCACTGTCGCTACTGAATCGATGGAGTTAAATTGTACGCTTCCTTAAACTCTAACTCTAAATTAATTGTATGATTGTGTCTTAATCTCCGCTATGGCTTCGGCTTAATAATCTTACAGTAAAGCAAATAAACCACGACTTGAGCATGACTAAGAATGGGTATAGAAAATTGAAACTAAAGATATATGATAGCTTTGGACGATATTTGGAATATAGAATCTTGGGACCTAGTTAGAAGATCATTTCCGCATGGTGAAAATGGAAGTCAAATCATGATTACTACTAGGTTCTTAGAAGTTGCTGATTATGCTAGTAATGATTGCCCTCCTTATCACATACCTTTCCTTAATCATGAAGATAGTTGGAAATTAGTATGTAACAAGGTGGTTGTAAAGGAGGATTGTCCTCCTCAGCCGAAGGAAATAGGGAAGAAAATAGAAGAACAATGTCAAGGGTTACATCTCTCAATTGTTGTCAATGCTGGTTACTCTCTAATATTAATAGGACATGTGATGACTGGAAAAAAGTTGTTGAAATTATGAATTCAAATATTGTAAGCTCAACCTCCGAGCAGTGTTTAGCGATATTGGCTTTGAGTTACAACTACTTGCCCTGTAACTTAAAAGCGTACTTTCTTTACATTGGTGTTTTCCTAAAAAATACAGAAATTCCTGCAGATAGGTTGATTAAAATTTGGGTTGCTGAAGGTTTTTCTGAAGACAATTATTCATAAAAATCCGGAAGAAGTGACAGAAGAGTGTTTAGGACATGTAGTTGGCAGAAGTTTGATTATGGTTAGTAGAAGATGAACTAGTGGAAATATCACAACATGCAGAATTCATGACGTCATTTGGCTATTATGCTTGAGAGAAGGAAAAACTGAGAACCAACATCCATATCTCGAACTTTTATCATGAAATTGGGCCGACGAGACCTCCAAGTATAACACTCAAATTTAAAAATGGTTACACTGATTGTAAGAGAAACTTGTAATATATATATATATATATATATATATATATATATATATATATATCCATGACCAACCTTTACATATGCACTGAATACTAGTCTGTAAGCCTCTAAGAGTATCATATTACGTAACTTTGTCAGGACATGGCCCCACCGTACCCAAAATAATTGGAACATATACTTCAATGCGTATTAACTTCTGTACAACTACTCCGAAGAAGTGAAGTACGACAACCAACCGTTGAACGAGCACCCTATTGTGAAGGGACGTCACCAGGTCTATCTATATCTGTGGCCATGAACACAACGCCCAAAAGAAAAGAGTATTAGTATGAAAGATGTACTGAGTATATAAAACTGATAGTATAAATGTAAACCAAAGATATAACATAAGAGATACGAGTACACTATACTAACCATAAATCATGAATGCATGCAAGTTTTATAAAAGTCAAGTCACTTATTGGGACTATGCCTTAAATATAAAACAGGATAAGATCATTTAGCCATACTTTGGGGCATATTAATCTTGGATCATGTGATATTTAGCCAGTCTTTGGGGCATATCACATCATGTCATGTCATATCATACCCGACCTCGAAGAGAGCTGGGTAAAATCTCATGGTTTTGTTACATCATGCCATACTTGGCCTTAGGAGATCTCGAATATACCCGGTCTCAATAGGACTTGACGTGTCCAATCTCAAGAGGTTTAGGTGAGTGTCCCTTATCACTTTATTCCATATCCGGCCTCAGAAGATCTCGGTTGTACCCGGTCTCAACGGGACTCAGCGTACCCAGTCTCGAAGGGGCTCGGTAATTTCACGTAACACATCGTTCCATACCTGACCTTATTGAGGGTTCGGTAAAAATAAAATAAATACATATACAAGTACCATGCAAGTTTAATGACTCATGATATTAAGACTAAACTCAGAGTGAGCCGCATTTTACAACCTCACGGTACTAGGCAGAACAACTTAGACTGGACATGAAGGTGTCCCCGGTGGAGTACATACCAGAACATGAAAAATGTTTCAAATAATGCTTATAATCATTTATGCTTACAAGATAAGGATCAATTAGGAGAAAGTTCTTATACTAATTCATGCCAAGAAGAAGACTGCCTTACATACTTTGTTGAAGTAATTAATTACACCTTCTGGGTTCGTACCTTCTATGATGATTGTTCTGTCTTTCAAGAAATTTGCAAAATCAATATAACTACAATATAAGTGACACAATAATGATTTCGAGCTTTTTTATGTTAGTCTTCTCCAAGTTCCCCCTTAAATCCTAGCCTTGCATCGTTCGAGAATTCTTAGGAAGAGCTTATGAGCGTTCTTTAAGAGAAACTAAAGCTGGTAAAGTTGTGCAAAGGTGAAAGAGAAGGAAGCTATACTGCTTATATAGTAGATCTAGAATCTTCACTGCCCCAATTGTACCAAACGGGTTGCCCCGTACTGGCCTTTGTGCCCGGTGGGATAGCTGGCGTGATTCTAGTAATGTGTAATTATTTTATTACCCATTGGTGTGGCATCGGCTGATTGACTGTGCTAGAGGCTAAACTTGTCAATCGTTCAACCTTATGGGTGGATAAAGAGTAAGGGGTTTAACATCATCCCCCTTCGGAACATTCATCCTCGAATGTTTAATGATAGTCATTTATCCTCGGAACGTTCGTGCCAATCATCCTTCGTGGCACCCTTAGTAGTATCGTCCATAAGAGTCTCAGCATTTCCTCATTCAGTATAAAATAAAGGGAAAATGCTCAAAAATGACCTTGTGATATTCGAAATGGATCAATTATAACCTCCGTTTAAACTTGAGTCCAAAAATGACTCTGCCGTTATAGAATTGGTCTAATAATGCCCCTGTGTTATTCGAAATGGATCAATTATAACCTTCGTTTAAATATGAGCCCACCAATGACCCTGCCATTAAAGAATGAGTCTAATACTGCTATTTCTCTCACTTAGTAATGATTAGGGGTGTAAAATGGATATTTAAAAACCGACAAAACCGTGTCGAACTAATTTTTAGGTTTCTTTTAATAAAACCGTAGGTTTTTATATAAATCTATAACCGTATCGATAATTAGGGTAAGTTTTTTATTTTATAAAAATAAACCGAAAAAATATTGAACCGTATCGAATAAGTTTACATGTGAATATATGTTTCACATGTAAATATATTCGAACCGTACCGAATAAATTTACATGTGAATATATGTTTCACATGTAAATATATTCGAACCGTACCGAATAAATTTACATGTGAATATATGTTTTACATGTAAATATATCGGATCTATTATTAGACCCAGTATAAATATATGTTTCATATGTAAGTTTATTCGGTACGGTTCGATATTTATATATTAAGTTCAAAAATGATAATGGGTCTAATATTTATAAAGAATGGGTCGAATAAGTTTAAAAGTTTAGCCCACTAATGACCCTACCGTTAAAGAATGAGTATAATATTTATATTTGTAAATAATAATGTATTAATATAAATAATGTATAAATTTTAATACATTATTATTTTTAAACTTAATATATAAATATATGTTTCACATGTAAATTTATTCGGTATGGTTCGATATTTTTTTGGTTTATTTTTATAAAATAAAAAATCTACCCTAATTATCGGTAAGGTTATAGATTTATATAACAACCTACGGTTTTATTAAAAGAAACCTAAAAATTGGTTCGACACGATTTTGTCGGTTTTTAAATATCCATTTTACACCCCTAATCATTACTAACTGAGAGAAATAGCAGTATTAGACCCATTCTTTAATGGCAGGGTCATTGGTGGGCTCAAATTTAAATGAGGGTTATAATTGATCCATTTCGAATAACACAAGGGCATTATTAGACCAATTCTATAACGGCAGGGTCATTTTTGGACTCAAGTTTAAACGGAGGTTATAATTGATCCATTTCGAATACCACAAGGTCATATTTGGGCGGTATTTGGACTTTATATCCTCTTCAGCTTCCCATGTCATTTCTTCCACATTGTTGTTCCTCCAATGTACCTTAACTAAAGCTACCTCTTTAGTTCGTAGCTTACAAACTTGACGGTCCAAGATAGTCACCGGAACTTCCTCATAAGATATATTCTCAGTGATTTTAACATATTCGATGGGGGAAATGGGAGATGGGTACATTTACGAAGCACGGACACAAGAAATACCAGATGCACTACTCCCAATACCGGGGGAAACTCAAGCTTATAAGCCACTTAATCGATCCTCCGAACGATTTGTTATGGTCTATATACCAGGGGCTGAGTTTGCCTTTCTTACCAAATCTCATCACGCCTTTTGTAGGTGATACCTTTACGAATATCCAATCTCTCACCGAAATATCTAATCTCAACGTTGGTTGTCTGAGTAGGATTTTTCTCTGCTTTGAGCGTTCAACAACTGATCTTGAATCAGTTTTACTTTTTCAACAACCTGTTATACCAAATCAGGACCTAACAATATTATTTCGCCAACTTCAAACCAACCAATATGAGATTTACATTTTCGTCCGTATAGAGCCTCATGTGGTGCCACTCAGATGCTGGCATGGTAGTTGTTGTTATAAGCAAATTCAATAAGTGGTAAACAATCTTCCCAATTCCCTTTGAAGTCTAAAACACAAGCTCGAAACATATCCTCGAGCGTTCGAATGGTGCGCTCGGTCTGGCCATCTGTTTATGGATGGAATGTTTTGCTAAAATTGATCCTCGTACCCAATCCTTTTTGGAATAATCTCCAACATTTAGCTATAAATTGGGCACCTATGTCCTATATAATACAAATCGGAATTCCATGAAATCGAACTATTTTCTTAATATACATCTTAGCATAATCCCCTGCCGAGAAGGTAGTCCTAACTTGGTGAGTCTATCCAAAATAATCCATATGGAATCAAACTTTTGGCATGAGTGTGGTAATCCGGTAACAAAGTTCATGTTTATTATCTCCCACTTCCAGGTCGGGATTTTCATATTCTGAAGCAATCCTACTGGTTTATGGTGTTCAACCTTACCTTGTTGGCAATTTAGACACTAGGCAACGTATTTCACGATGTTTTTCTTCATTGGGTGAATAGAATACCGGAATTGGTGAATCTCCTCCATAATTTCCCCTCGGAGTTCCCCGACATCGTCACACATAACTGATTTCTGTATATAAGGACTCTATCCTCGGATAGCTCAAAAACTTGCTTCTTCTGAAGGGGAATGCTTTCTCTTATTTTCACCAAGGCTGGATCGTCAAACTGTCATGACTTTACTTCATCCACTAGCAAGGATTCGGTCTCATTTCAAATTATGACTTCTCCGCCACCGGTGTCAAGCAATCGTACACTTAAATTGGCCAACCAATACAAATCCTTAGTTATCTCTAATTTGTCAATCCCTACACGCCTTAAGATACCCATTGACTTCCGACTTAATGCATCAGCTACAACATTCGCCTTACCGGGGTGGTATAGAATATTGACATCATAGTCCTTCAACAATTCAAGCCATCTTTGTTGTCTCAAATTCAAATCTTTATATTTGAATAGGTACCGCAAGCTCTTATGGTCTGTAAATATGTCGACATAGACTCCATATAAATAATGATGCCATATTTTTAAAACGAATATAACGGCTGCTAATTGAATATCATGAGTCGGGTAATTTTGCTCATTCTTTCTCAATTGCCTTGAAGCATAACCGACAACCTTACCACATTGTATCAGTACACTACCCAATCCCATTCTAGAAGTATCATAATATATAACATAACCTTATAATCCTTCAAGAAGAGTTAGAACTGGTGCTGAGGTCAACCTATCCTTTAACTCTCGAAAGCTCTCGTCACATGCATCGGTCCACTGAAATTTAGCTATCTTATGCGTCAACTTCGTTAATGGAGGAGCAATGGATGAGAAATTCTCCAAAAACCTTCGGTAGTAATAGTCTAAGCCCAAGAAGTTATGTACCTCCATAGGAGTTATGGGCCTTGGCCAATTCTTAACTGCCTCGATCTTTTGACTATCAACTTTAATACCCTCATTCGATACTATGTCAAAGAAGAGCCACTAAGTTTAGCCAGAACTCGCTGTAACAATCCAGCCGGTCGTTTTGAGAATTTACATTCTGTTTAGCTATTTAAATTCTTGAGTAGCTTCATATGATGCATTATGACTTGTGTGAATCATCGGTTTTGGTTTTCGGGTGATTCAACATTGATTTGGAAGAATGATTCTCAACTAGGAAGCTTAAAATTGGAAGAGTTGACCAAGTTTGACTTTTATGTATTTTATTTCAGATCGGAGTTTTGATGATTTCGTTAGGTCCAGATTGTGATTTTAGACTTGGGCGTATGACCGGGTTTGCATTTGGATGTTTTTAGAAGGTTTCGACACTATTTGGCGAAAGTTGGCAATTTAAAAGTTTGGAAAGTTCTTAGGTTTGACCGGGACTTGACTTTAATCTTATCAAGTTTCAATTATTGTTCTGAGAGTTGGACTAGGTTTGATATATCATTTGGAACTTGTATGCAAAATTTGAGTTCATTCCAGATTGGTTAGGCTTGAATTGGACGCTTGGTTCGAAGTTAGAAGTTTATGAACTTAAGAGATTGACCTTGATCAACGATTCATGGTTTTAATATTGTTATGTGGGATTTAAAGCCCCAAGAAGGTCCAAATTATATTTTGGGACTTATTGGTATGTTCGTACGGGGCCCGAGGGGCTCGGGTGAGTTTCGGATAGGTTTGGGTTGTGTTGCGCTCGTTTTTGATGTTTCGATGTCGTTTTTTCAAGCATAAATGGTACCACATTAAGCAAATGAGATCCAATTTCTATTTTGATTGAAGCATTAGATCTTCATCATAATTACGAATCCATATAAAAAGAATCGTTAATTTTGGACATCATATGGGGTAGTTATATTCATTTTAGTGTTGGAGAAGAGAGCTGGTATTGGTGCTTCGTAGATGCGAAGTTGGGTCCGCATCTGCGACCTCGTAGGTGTGAAATGGTCCGCAAAAGCGGAAATGACAGCTGGAAATGCACATGTGCGGCTTTTTGGGCGCAAAAGCGAAAATGCCTGTGTATAAAAAAATCAAACTGCGTTCTTTTGGTATTTTGAACATATATTGAGTTTTAGAGCTCCGATTGAGGTGATTTGCGTGACGTTCTTCTCGTATTTTCATGGGGGTAAATATCTAATTTCATTTTTTGTATTTTCACATGATTCTAGTAGCTCATTTGTGAATTAATCCATATTTTGATTGGAGAATTGGGGGTTTTTATCAAAAATCTTTCTAAAATGAATAATTGGATTTTGAACGTCGATTCAGAGTCGGAATTGGATAAAATTAGTATGGTTGGACTCGTAATTGAATGGATTTTCAGATTTTGTGAGTTAAGTCGGGTTCTGAGGTACGGGCTCGGATTTGACATTTTGGTTGACTTTGAGTAAATGTGTAAAGATTCGACCTTTATCATTTAGGATTGTTTCCTTACGCATTATTTGATTTATTTGAGTTGCTTTTGGTTAGTTTTGATTCGTTCAGAGGTTGTTACGTGTGGGATGGTATTTCTAGAGTATTGTTTGGCTTGCTCGGTATTGGATTTGGCCTGTTCGAGGTAAGTAACATATTTAAACTTGGATTTGAGGGTATTTAACCCTGGGAACTATGTTATAAGAGATGTATTTAGGTGACACACATGCTAGGTGACGAGCGTGTGGGCGTGCACCGGGAAAATCATAATTCTAGTTGACTATTAGACTATGACCAGACCTGTTTTGTTGTTATATTTTGTTACATACATGTTTGATTATATGAGCTTCAAATCATGTTAGAAATCATATTTAGGCTATGACCTTATTCGGTTGGGACCTAATGAGGCTATCTCTATATTTTTGAGTTATCTGCTCTAGCTGTAATTATATACTCAGTCATGATTCTTCATTTGCATATCATATCTCAGTATCTGTTTGTCATTCATTCTTACGTCACATGTTATCATTGTTTGGGCTGAGTGGTGCGAGATTGTGAGCCCTTGAGACTTGAGGGATTGATGGCCGAGTTGGGGCCTAAGAGCCGGATTGTGAGTGATATTTATGGGATTGAGCTGCATGCCACAACAGGCCTTATTGGCTATTGATGGGATCGGGCTGCACATCGTAGCATGCCTTATCGGCTTATTGTTTATTATGGGATCGGGTTGCACGCCGCAACATGCCATATTTGCTTTATATTAGCGCTTGGGAAGGATCTGCCCCTCCGGAATCTGACATACCAGCAGTGAGAGCAAGTATCGTGCAGTGCTGAGTGATTGTGTGTGATGAGTGGGAGTTTGAGACAGACAAATTGAGTGCTATAAGAGTGTAAGTATCTGGGATTATCACTGTGAAATCATTCATTTGACATGCATAATTGGTATGTTGGCATAGAGATGCATTTCATCATGCTATACGGTATTATGACATTCATGACTTGACATGCATATCGACATGTAGGAATACATATGTACTTTCCTCATGCTATCTGATAATGAGATAGCTTATCTGTTGTTGAAAGTTTTGGAAAAAATTAGAGTTTTCTTATATACTCTTATTGGTGATTTCGGTGAAAGATTTGGGTTTTACTGTTATACTTGAAAAGCAAGCCTATTTTCCGTATCTGTGAACGAGCTGAATATAATATTGGTGTTAGATTCTGATAGTTTTCCAAGCTCGTCACTTCTTTCATCCGAAGGCTAGGTTTGTTACTTATTGAGTACATGGGGTTGGTTGTACTCATACTATACTTCTACACCTTGCGTGCAGATTTTGGAGCTGATGTTGTTGTGTATGGCAGGATCTGGCATTGAAGATGTTCCTGCGATCCGGTTATAGCCGCCTCCGTTTTTGGTAACTTTAGAGTTATAAATCTATTTATTTATATTTCGAACATATGATGTATTTATTTCATACTAGCTTTGTAAACTCTAAATCTTAGAAGCTCATGATTTATACTAATAGTCTATGGGAAGTTGTATAGAAGTTCAGTTATTTCATCATTAATTTCTCAGTAAATATCATTTGAATTGGATTATTATTAATTGGCTTAACTAGCGAGTCATGTTAGGTGCCATAATGACTAGTTGGATTTTTGGTCGTGACAATTTGGTATTAGATCTCTAGGTTCATAGGTTCTACGAGTCATGAGAAAGTGTCTAGTAGAGTCTTGCGGATCGGTATGATAACGTCTATACCTATCTTCAAGAAGCTACAGGGCATTTAGGATAAACCTCCCATCTTTCCTTCCTTATCGTGCGACATTGATTCAGCTTGAAGCATATCTCTTTGAATTTCTTCCACTCACTCGTATGTTATGTGAGCGCTTGGTATCAGCTGTGCACCGACGGCTTGTGATTCTATGGATGAGGCACGAGACGTGTTCTCTATGTCTTGGTGAGGGGCCAGTCTAGAGAACTTGAGGCCGGGTTTCGACCGTAGTTTAGGCTCGGTGGTTCAGTTGTGCGAGCATGTGCTTTTGGACTTATATTTTCGATAATGTCCCTATGAGTGGAATTTATGGCTCGGTGAGTGGTTGGATGATTATATGACGAGTGTTATGTGACTGCGGGATGTGTTCAGATGGTTTGAATGTGACGATAAGAGTTTGCTTGAAATGTGAAAAGGACTATTGAGTGCTTGATTTATGTCCTGATGTGTTGTATAGTATCGAGTTATGAGTGTGTTGAGGGGTCTTTCATGTTATCCAATTATGGGATGAAGTAGATTCCTATGTCTTGTTGATGAGTTCAGACTCAGGAAGATTAAGTGATTGCGTAGTAGTTGTGATTGTGAAAGAGTATAGAGAGATGACAGTTTGAGGCTGAGTAGGTGGGTTATCACATGTGGGGTAATCTATGGGTGTGTGATCCTTATGATGTTGTGTGGAGAGTTTCTTTCTACTAGTGGGTTATATGTGTTGCGATTTGAGTTTGGATAGGTTATGAAAGTTGACATGACTGTCACGAGGATGAATGCGAGCTTACCAGATGATTTGAGGCATATTATGGGTTGTGTTGCAGGAGCTTGTGAAAACTTTAGTTGAATCTTACTATGGGATAATGGCAGTAATAGAGTATGGGTATTGTGAGTTATTGGATATTTTATTCTATGGCTTTGAGCCAAGTGGAGGAGTCTACCATCGGCGATTTGAATGCATAGTTATGTGTTGTATTAGTTTCGGTATGAGGCATACTCGTGGATTGGTTATGACTTACAGAGGTTGGTTTTGAGGATGACTTGAGTAAGGAATTTCTGGATGCATGATGTATTACACCTTATGGATAAATGGATGTCTTCGGAATGGTCTAGGCTTGTTGTTCGTGATCGATGTAATATACCAAGAAAAAGGATTCACTCAGTTGCTTAGAGGTTACTTTTTTGGGTGTTATCGTGCTAATGGGGCACATGTCGTTTGGCCCGTTTGGGCGATGCAACTGAGATTTGAGCAGAGTGGATGACTCTCGAGAAGGTTCTAATGGATTCAAGACTTATATGTGGAAATTAAGAATATTGTTTTTCAAATTTGTATATGGCTATGATCTGAGATTTGCATTGGATGGTGCCGGGATTTGCGACATTTCTGTATCATTATGGATTTTATATTTCAGTATCAGAAATTTAAAAAGAACAAATTTAAATTCACAAAAAGGTCTCCTCATAGTGGATTTCTCGGTTGTGGTACTTTTGAGGTGCTCAAGAGGGAATACAATGGCTTATTGTCTATAGGACGACATGGTTTTATGCTAGGATCTCGTGTGTTGAGCTTTGGGTAAGGATCGTGGGGTTCTGGCAAGGAGAAGTGTCGACTTGAAGGTAATTCGGAAGGAACTCGGAGAAGTAGGAGAATTTGGTAGTAGGTTGGATCAGCACGGTAATGGATATGATCGGTTCTTTGGGTTTTTTATTATGTGGCGAGTCTCTACATGTGTTTTGTGGCAATGCTTTTAGGCTTGGCGACCTGCGTGACTTGGATGGGTTCGAGGAATTTAATTATGATGGCCTGGTTATGCGCAAATGGGTCTCGTAAAGTTCTCAATGATTCCTGTCATGGCTTGGGTGGATATTTTGTACAAGCATAGGGAGTTTGTTGTGCGTTGTGATTTTCTCCTGAATAGGATCAAGTGAAAGGTTTCTAGCTAATCGATTATGTAATCTACTTTTGACTCAGAGTTGATAATGAGATTCTCGTGCTTTTCATATGATGGCATGATAGATGCGGTGCGTCCTGTGGGATTGAGATTTGGATGTACAAGGTGGCGATTCAGTTTTGGAAGAAAGGTCATGAATTCTGAGATAGCATGAACGATTCAAGATGTTTAGATGAATGCTAGTATCACTTGGTATTACCTAAGAAAGGCACGTATTGCAGAAGGCGTACTGTGTTTTGACTTACGGATGCTTCATTGGTATTGAGCTACTTGCTAGGTTAATCGACGACTGATATTCTAATTTTGCCATATAGCGCGAGGGAATTATAGAAGTATTTCTTGTGGGATGATTGTATATGAGAGATGTGTTAGTCATTCGAGTAGTGGAGTTGGGATCGGCTATGGTGATTCATATGCTCTATGGATTTGGAGATTGGGAGTTCTTAGAAGCAGATTGTTTCGGGGTTACGGACTGTGAAGATGTGGCCAAATTGAACCAGATGGTGGTACGTGTTATGGTTAGATCATTGTGGACTTTTGGAGGGTTATTTATCCATTCGGGGATAACAGGAGTTGATTTGGGGGCCCATTGGTAGGCCAAGAAGGATGTGTATTCTACACCGGATCGGATTTGTTGACTTGGAACTGTTAGTGTTGAGGGGTGTGTCATTCGATTAGAGTTGAGCTTGTTCGTGTTCTGATGTGTTCTATGTGGTACTCTTCTATTCTACAAAAGGTTGTGATTTGTTGGTTATTCGCACACTAGATGCGTTTCTGTTTGGGCCTCGCGGAGAAATTCGAGGGAGACGGTTATTGGTTGTTGAAGAGTTGATTGCACCTTGGTTACGGTCTTTTCCAACTGTGGTATATTGTGGTATTCGCTTCTCCATGGTAAAAGTCATGCACTTCGTGTACTTGATGTCGAATTGCGTGTGGTTGTTGATTTTGAGCATTATGGCTTGAGGTATTTCATATGGACCAGTGTTTAGATGGGTCACGCATTGCAGCGGGGTTATGTTGGGATATGATCCTTTGTGTTAGATCTGTGTGTCTTGGTTCTATTATGTGTAATGGGTTCTTAGCATTGTGCTTATGGTGGCATATGTTGAACTTGCGGAACAGTTCTTTGATTTGAGTCATTTTCAATTTTTGGGTGCATTTGAATTGTTGCTTATTGGTACACGAATTGCACGATTTGTGGCTTGAGGTTTTATTGGTGTGGCATATCAGTAGAGTGGATATATTTGATGATATGAGGTCATTTGATTAGTACTTATTGCTACGAATATGCGAGTTATGTAGTATACCATGTGATTACATTTTAGGTTATGGTTATGGTTTGATACAACTTGTTCAGACTTATACAATGTGTAGACGTAAGATTCGGATCTTGTAATGAATTTCGGACGACGGGAATTGGGTTCTAAGTTTTACGGACTAAGGTTGAAGTAAGGATCTTGAGTTATGTTGTGTGTCAGGATTATATGGATTGGGGTGACATGGTATCACGCCCCGAATATGTGCATGTTAAGGTTACACAGTGATTTGACGGCTTTGGAACGACTCTTGGCATGTTCAAGGACGATCGTATGTTTAAGAGGGGGAGAATGTAACGACCCAGTCGGTCATTTGGAGAATTTGCATTATGTTCAGATATTTGAAGTCTTGAGTAGCTTTATATGATATATTATGACTTGTGTGAATCATCGGTTTTGGTTTTCAATGATTCGAAATTGATTTGGAAGAAAGATTCTCAACTAGGAATCTTAAAGTTGGAAGAGTTCACCAAGGTTGACTTTTGTGTATTTTATCCCGGATCATAGTTTTGATGATTCTGTTAGGTCCGGATAGTGATTTTGGACTTGGGCGTATGCCCGGGTTTGCATTAGGATGTTTCTAGAAGGTTTCGGCACTATTTGGTGAAAGTTGGCAATTTGAAGGTTTGAAAAGTTCATATGTTTTACCGGGAGTTGACTTCAATGTTATCGAGTTCGGATTATTGTTCTGAGAGTTGGAATATGTTCGATATGTCATTTGGAACTTGTATACAAATTTGGGTTCATTCTGGATTGGTTAGGCTTGAATCGGACGCTTGGTTCAAAGTTTGAAGTTTATGAACTTAAGAGATTGATCTTGATCGATGATTCATGGTTTTTATTACATCTCGCATTTTCGTACATTAAAGTTTCATCTTCAGATAATCGACGTAGACTCGGGAATGCGATTATAAGCATTTATGCTATTTATAATAGGCGATAAGTAAAATGTCATGAAGGTTAAAGGGTAAACGAATCAAAGAAAATGAGTTTCGTTGAAGATTGTTGATTTGGAAAAACAATACGGTCCGAGCTATAGTACCCGATATTTATGGACTAATGCCATACAAGGTACTACATGACCATGATTGTAAGGTGTATAAGATATGTTAAAAGTGAGTAGTATTTTAAGTAAGTTGAGATCATTCTTAATTATGTGGTTAATTGGTTAATTATTGGGTAATTGGAGATTACCTAGTTAATTAAGGAGTTGTTGGGTGATTAATTAAAGAATTGGGATAAGACTTAACCCCTCCCCAACGTGGAAGCACCCCCCCTCCCTCCCATTTTATGACTCTTAAAAGAGATTTAAAGGTGGCATACTTGAAAAGGTTATGTGACACCAAGCTTGAAATGTAGGGCCCACCTAAAGGATAAAGTAATATTTTTAAGTTCAAAATCAATTGCTAAGGAAAGAGTTTCAACAAATATTTCTTTGCATAGCAATGTTACATCTCTTAAGAAAGAGTTTCATCAAAGATGATTTTGCAACAAGCAACGTTATTGCTTCGAGCATTTCATAAGAAGACCACTTAATATTAGAACAACGTGGGGTTTGCGATTCTAAGGAAGTACGGTGCAATCTTTCCCAAGAGTATCATACGGATATTTTCCTACTCCAGGTATGTTAAGGCTAAGTCCTTCCTTCATTTTGGTATGCTCTCGTAACTACATGTGTTTGATAACGAGTCATAAAGAGAAGTTCATACTCCCGAATTTATATAGATTATCCTAGTCACATAAGTTACAGTATTCTCCCCTATCGGGACTTTTTATTCAATTGAAAATTGTCTTCTTCCAGTCAAGAGAGCAGAGGGTGTGTGTGTGTGTGTGTATATATATATATATATATATACAGTATTACATTATTTTCACCACCATCGAGCTATAATCGGTGGGCAGGCCCCTATTAGGCAACCTGTGATCAGATGGTAAGTTATATACCGAACCTACTGCGGCCGAGCGCCTATGAGCGAGCCTACTACGATGGAGCAGTTACACGTTCTGAGCCTTATAGGGCCGGACATCTATTTTATTTACTATATTGAGAGATTTGAGTCGGTATCAGCAGGTAACTATATCTCCAGATCATCTTTGATTCCTAGTTACTTTCAATTATTATATTATTAGTTCAGTTTCAGCTTTCTGTTATTTTATTGCCTTGCATACTCGGTACGTTATTTCGTACTGACATCCCTTTTTCTGGGGACGTTGCATTTCAGGCATGCAGGTTTAGACAGACAGACGGGTAGACCTCCTCACTAGGTGTTGCCAGAGTTCAGCTTTATCGGTAAGCTCTACGTCCTTCGGATTTGCCGGGTCTAGATTTTTATGTACATCCTGTGTATATATGTATATAGGTTATGGGTAGGTCGGGGCCCTGTTCCGATCACACTACATCTATCAGTAGAGGCTTGTAGACATATCCTGTCAGTTAGTGCAGTATGTTGGGCTTGTAGGCCTTGTATGTATATTTTGTTGGTTTGTCAGCTATAGTAGTTATGACGGCCTTGTCGGCCCACCTTTATATTGATGTTTAGTCAGAGTTAGTTTCCGTTCAGTTTTATATTTTTCTTAGCAAATTGTCTTGCAATGTGGCTATGACCAAAGTATGACATTATATATTTAGAGTCCCTTAGTCGCAAGTTGGTACGCAAGGGTAGGTGAGGCACCGGGTTCGGTCACGCCCCCCAGGTTTGGGGCGTGACAATTTTGATGTTGTTATGTGGGATTTAAGGCCACGAGCAAGTCCGTATTATGTTTTGGGACTTATTGGTATGTTCGTACGTTGTCCCGAGGGGCTCAGGTGAGTTTCAGATAGGTTTGGGTTGTGTTGTACTCATATTTTATGTTTTGACATCATTTCTTCAAGATTAAATGGTACCAAATTGAGAAAATGACCTCCAATTTTTGTTTTTATCAAAGCATTAGATCCGTATTGTAATTACGGATCCATATAAAAATGAATCGTCGAATTTGGATATCGTATGAGAGAGTTATGCTCATTTTAGTGTCGGAGAAGAGAGTTGTTGCTGGTACTTCGCAGATGCGAAGTAGGGTCTGCATTTGCAACCCCGCAGGTGCAAAACATGGTCTGCTAAAGCGTAAATGACAGTTGGAAATGCACAATTGTGTCTTTTTGGGTGCAAAAGCGGAAATGCCTGTGTATAAAAAAATCAAACTGCGTTCTTTTGGTAGTTTGAGCATATCTTGAGTTCTAGAACTCCGATTTAGGTAATGTTTTCGGCGTTCTTCTCGTATCTTCATTGGGGTAAATATATAATCTCAATTTTTGTATTTTCACATAATTCTAGTAGTTCATTTGTGAATTAATCCATATTTTGATTCTAGCAGGCTTGTAGGCCTTGCATGTATATTTTATTGGTTTGTCAGCTATAGTAGTTATGACGGCCTTGTCGGCCCAGCTTTATATTGATGTTTAGTCAGTGTTAGCTTCCGTTCAGTTTTATATTTTTCTTCACAAATTGTCTTTCAATGTGGCTACAACCAAAGTATGACATTATATGTTCAGAGTTTCTTAGTCACAAGTTGGTATGCAAGGATAGGTGAGGCACTGGGTGCCGGTCACGCCCCCCAAGTTCGGGGCATGACGAAAGTGGTATCAGTGCAGTTCTATCCTAGGGAGTATATAAGACGTGTCTAGTAAGGTCTTGTTTATAGATGTGTTGTGCACCACATTATATAAGTAGGGGACTATAGGGCATTTAGGAGTTGGTTACCCTTCCTTCAAACCTAAATCGTGCTGTAGAACTAAGTTATAGGAAATTTGAGTTAAACTTACGTGTTGACATTTGTATGCACAAATGACAGTAACTAGGAAGACTACAGCTAGCCAGAGGAGAGATACAACAGTAGGTGAGGGGACTAGTAGGGTAACCCCCCAGTAGATGTGGCCCAATCTGAGGCCCAGGGAGAGATCCCTACTCAGCCATTACCAGCTCCTCCACCACCTGAGGAGATTCCAAGGGAGACCACACATCCAGTTCCCCCTTCGCTTCCATCAAATCAGGACTTGAGGAGTGTGGTGCATTTGTTGGCACAGTTGGTAGCTACCCAGCAACAGGCTAGGGCACCCGGTAGTGCAAAATCTTCTGAGGGGTCTGGGAGTTCAAGGGTCCAAGAGTTTATTGCTTTGAGTACCCTAGAGTTTACAGGAACAGATCAGAGGGAGGACCCGTAAGATTTCATAGATCAGCTTCACAGGATCTTTCGGGTTATGCATGCCACAGNGAGTTTATTGCTTTGAGTCCCCCAGAGTTCACGGGGACAGATCAGAGGGAGGACCCGCAGGATTTCATAGATCAGCTTCACAGGATCTTTCGGGTTATGCATGCCACAGAGAAAGAGGCAGTTGAGCTAACAGCTTTTCGATTCCGAGATATATCCATCCTTTGGTACGAGGGATGGGAGAGGTCCAAGGGACGTGATGCACCTCCAGCTATTTGGGAGAATTTTTCGGATGCCTTCCTTGACCAGTACTTACTGTGGGAGATCCAACAGGCTCGAGTCGATCAGTTTCTAGCCCTCAAGCAGGGCAATATGAGTGTTCGAGAGTATAGTCTCCATTTTGACTCATTGGCCAGATATGCACCATCCATAGTTGCTACTATGCGGGACAGGATGCACAGGTTTATAGCAGGGTTGGCCCCAAAGTTGACCGAGGTATGTGCCACCGCTGCATTGCATGATAGTATGCATATCTCCCGGATTCAGGCATTCGCCCAAAATATAGAAAGGTGTAGGCGTCGGCAGCAAGGTACAAAAAGGACTAAGTCAGGACAACGTAAGAGGATGGGATTTTCCAGGTCTTAGGAGCAGTCTTAGGGTAGTTATATGCCCCAGTACTTCGAACGCTCACCTAGGCCTCCGCCACCTCAGTTACAGGGTTACCGGTATGACCACTATACTCGGTCAGGACTAGGTGAGAGCTCACGGGCGTCAGGTTTACAGCGACAATGAGGTTCAGGGCAGACATGGTCATTTCCGCCGCGGTGTGACATCTGTGGTAGAAGACACTTGGGCCAATGCCGAACCAGTTCTGATGCTTGTTATACATGTGGACGTCCGAGGCATATGATGCGAGATTTCCCAAATAGAGATTCTGAGGGTATGGCACAACCAGTGAATTTAGCAACAGGATCATCTATGTCCGTGCATCCTTCAGGGCGCGAGTCTCAATCTTCAGCGGGTAGAGGTCGAGGCAGAGGTAGAGGTTCCAGTTCAAGTGGTAACCAGAATCGTAGCTATGCTTTAGTGGGTCGACAGGACCAGGAGTCTTCACCAGACGTTGTGACAGGTATGTTGACCATTTGCTCTCACGATGCTTATGCTTTGATAGACCCAGGATCTACTTTATCGTGTATTACCCCATTTGTCGCGGGGAAGTTTAGTATAGTGCCTGAAATACTAAGTGATCCTTTTATGGTATCTACACCAGTCGGAGAATCGATTATTGCTAGACGAGTTTACCGAGGTTGTACGGTGACAGTTTGTAGTCGTCAGACCTCAGCCGACCTAGTTGAGCTAGAGATGTTGGATTTTGATGCTATCATGGGCATGGACTGGTTGGTAGTTTGCTATGCTACAGTTGATTGTCGAGCAAAGACAGCCAAATTTCATTTTTCGGGTGAGCAAGTCCTTGAATGGGTCGGTAATACAGCGACTCCCAGAGGTAGGTTTATTTCCTATCTGAAGGTAAGGAAAATAATTGCAAAAGGGTGCATGTATCATATTGTGCGAGTTAAAGATGCAGATGCTGAGATACCTACACTTCAGTCTATTCCAGTAGTCAAAAAGTACACAGATGTATTCCAGATGAACTTCCAAGTATTCCTACAGAGCAATAGATTGTTTTTTTCATCGATTTGCTTTCGGAAACTCAACCAATATCCATCCCTCTGTATAGAACGGCACATGCCGAATTGAAGGAGTTGAAGGAGCAGTTAAAAGATTTGCTAGAGAAAGGTTTCATTAGGCCCAGTACCTCACCTTGGGGTGCACCAGTACTATTTGTACGGAAGAAAGACGGCTCGCTGAGGATGTGTATCGATTATATGCAGCTAAACAAGGTAACTATTAAGAATAAGTATCCACTTCCAAGCATAGATGACTTGTTTGATCAGTTGTAGGGAGCTAGATGCTTTTCAAAGATAGATTTGAGTTCGGGGTACTACCAGGTCAGAGTTCGGGAGAAAGATATTCCCAAGACATCCTTCAGGACCCGATATGGCCACTTCGAGTTCCTTGTCATGTCCTTCGAATTGACGAATGTACCTGCCGTATTCATGGACTTGAAGAATAGCCTATTCCGGCCATTTTTTGATCTGTTTAGTATTTATTAATGATATTCTAGTTTATTCACATTCAGAGGATGAGCATGCGGATCACCTACGAGCGGTACTCCAAACCCTCCGTGATAGTAAATTATATGCTAAGTTTTCTAAATGTGAGTTCTGGTTGAAGTATGTAGCATTCTTGGGGCACATTGTATCTGATGGAGGTATAAAGGTAGACACTCAGAAGATTGAGGCTGTGAAATCTTGGACTAGACCTACTACTCTGATAGAGGTTCGTAGCTTTCTAGGCTTAGCAGGATACTACCGGAGGTTCGTAGAGGGTTTTTCTTCCCTTTAGGCACCATTGATGAAGTTGATGCAGAAAGCAACTAAGTTTCATTGGATAGAGGCTTGCGAGCAGAGTTTCCAAGAGCTTAAGAAAATGCCAGTTCTAACACTTCTAGAGGGTCCAGATGGTTATGTCATGTATTGTGATGCCTCAAGTGTCGGGTTAGGATGTGTCCTGATGCAACATGGGAAGGTAATTGCGTATGCTTCAAGGCAGTTAAGGAAGCACGAGCGGAATTATCCGACCTACGGCCTCGACTTAGCTGCGGTTGTCCATGCACTTAAGATATGGAGGCATTATTTATATAGTGTTCATATTGATGTATTCGCAGATCATAAAAGCCTCCAATATATCTTCAAGCAAAAAGAGTTGAATTTGCGACAGAGGCGATGACTTGAGTTATTGAAAGATTATGATGTTAACATTCTTTACCATCCAGGGAAAGCTAATGTAGTAGCAGATGACTTAAGTCACCGATCTATAGGTAGCTTAGCACATCTAGAGGCCGAGAAAAGATAATTAACTAGAGAGATTCATCAATTGGCTTGTTTGGGGGTTCGGTTAGTAGATTCTGGCGATGGTGGAGTTGTACTCCAAAATACTGCAAAATCATCTCTCATAGCTGAAGTAAAGGATAGGTAGTACGAGGACCCAGAGTTGGTCGAGTTGAGAGAGCGAGTTCCATAGTAGAAGAAGTTGTTGTTAGAGCTCAAGGGAGATGGGGTTCTCCGATATAGGGGCCGTCTGTGTGTTCCAGATGTAGCAGGGCTACGAGACAGGATTATGTCAGAGGCACATTATTCGTGGTACTCCATTCATCCTGGGTCGACGAAGATGTACCATGACATTAAGAATGTGTACTGGTGGAACGATATGAAAAAGAACATTACTAAGTTTGTCACTCAGTGTCCTAGTTGCCAGCAGGTGAAGGTAGAGAACCAGAAGCCCGTAGGGCTAATGCAGACTATAGAGCTCCCGACGTGGAAATGTGAGGCGATAAACATGGACTTTGTCATGGGTTTACCTCGTTCTCATCGTAAGTTCGATTCTATATGGGTGATAGTCGATAGGCTCACGAAATCAGCTCATTTCCTACCGGTCAAATCTACATATACAACAGAAGATTATGCAAAGTTATATATTAAGGAGATAGTGTGGCTACATGGAGTACCGGTATCTATTATATCTGTCCATGGGGCCAGTTTACAACATATTTTTGGAGGTCATTTCAGAGAGGTCTAGGGACTCAGGTGAATCTCAGCACAACTTTTCATCCAGAGACTAATGGACAAGTCGAGCGCACAATTCAGACGCTCGAGGATATGTTACGAGCATGTGTGTTGGATTTTAAAAGAAGTTGGGATGAACATTTACCTCTTATCGAGTTTGCATATAATAACAGTTACCACTCCAGTATCCAATTGGCTCCGTACGAGGCTTTGTATGTATGTAAGTGCAGATCTCCTATAGGGTGGTTTGATGTTGGAGAATCTGGGTTACATGGGCCAGACCTGGTTCAGCCGGCCGTAGAGAAAGTAAAGCTTATCCGAGAGCGACTGTTGACAGCCTAGAGTCGTCAGAAGTCATATTCTGACGTGCGGCGACAAGACTTATAGTTAGGGGTTAATGACTGGGTATTCTTAAAGGTTTCACCTATGAAGAGCGTGATGAAGTTTGGCAAGAAAGGCAAGCTTGTCTCACGGTATATTGGGCCTTATAGGATCATTCAGAGAGTGGGCCATGTAGCTTATGAGTTAGAATCGCCCTCGGAATTGGAGTCTGTCCATACGAGTTTTCACGTATCTATGTTACGGAAGTGCATTGGCGATCCTACCCGAGTAGTGCACACAGATGATGTACAGATTATGGAGGACTTGTCAAATGAGGAAATTTCAGTTACCATCCTAGACCGACAAATCCATAATCTATGAAATAAGGAAGTAGCCTCCGTGAAGGTTTTATGGAGAAGCAAGAATGTGGAAGAGATGACGTGGGAAGCGGAGGAGGAAATGAAGTCTAAATACCCCCACCTATTTCAAACTGAAGATATGGATCGAGGTGGGATACCTCAGCACACTATTCAGGTCACTAGGTAAGCTCTTATTTTTAACTTTCAGAATTTATAATGGATAGCTGTGTGAGGCCAAGTGTTGCTATTTATAGACATTGGCCATGTGTGGCATGTATAGTATGTTTTCTGGCTGCGTACAAGTTGATTTTAGTCTAGTATACAGAGGAGACTCTGGCAAAATTTTCCCAAAGTCTCTAAGAGTAAACATTCGAGGACGAATATTTCTAAGGGGGGAAAGATGTTACATCTTGCATTTTCATACGTTAAAGTTTCGTCTTCAGATAATCGACGTAGATTCGGGGATGAGATTATCTTGCGATTATAAGCATTTATACTATTTATAATAGGTGATAAGTAAAATGCCGTGAAGGTTAAAGGGTAAACGAATCAAAGAAAATGAGTTTCGTTGAAGATTGTCGATTTGGAAGAATAAAATACGGTCCGAGCTATAGTACCCGGTATTTATGGACCAGTGCCATACAAGGTACTACATGACCACGATAGTAAAGTGTATAAGGTATGTTAAAAGTGAGTAGTATTTTAAGTAAGTTGAGATCATTCTTAATTATGTGGTTAATTGGTTAATTATTGGGTAATTGGAGATTACCTAGTTAATTAAGGAGTTGTTGGGTGATTAATTAAAGAATTGGGATAAGACTTAACCCCTCCCCAACGTGGAAGCACCCCCTCCCTCCCATTTTATGACTCTTAAAAGAGATTTAAAGGTGGCATACTTGAAAAGGTTATGTGGTACCAAGCTTGAAATGTGGGGCCCACCTAAAGGATAAGGTAACATTTCTAAGTTCAAAATCAATTGCTAAGGAAAGAGTTTAAACAAATATTTCTTTGCATAACAACGTTACATCTCTTAAGAAAGAGTTTCATCAAAGATGATTTTGCAATAAGCAACGTTATTGCTTCGAGCATTTCATACGAAGACCACTTAATATTATAACAACGTGGGGTTTGCGATTCTAAGGAAGTACGGTGAAATCTTTCCCAAGAGTATCATACGGATTTTTTCCTACTCCAGGTATGTTAAGGCTAAACCCTTCCTTCATTTTGGCATGATCTCATAAGTACATGTGTTTGATAACGAGGCATAAAGAGAAGTTCATACTCCCGAATTTATATACATTATCCTAGTCACATAAGTTACAGTATTCTCCCTTATCGGGACTTTTTATTCAATTGAGTATTCTCTTCTTCCAGGCAAGAGAGCAGAGGGTGTATATATATATATACACACAGTATTACAGTATTTCACCACCATCGAGCTATAATCGGCGGGCAGGTCCCTATTGGGCAACCTCTGATCAGATGGTAAGTTATATACCGAACCTTCTGCGGCCGAACGCCTATGAGCGAGCCCAGCATGGCCGAGATACAGAGCCTAGTATGGCCGAGCGCCTATGAGCGAGCCTACTACGGCGGAGTAGTTACACGTTCCAAGCCTTATAGGGCATGACATCTATTTTATTTACTATATTGAGAGAGTTGAGTCGGTATCAGCAGGTAAGTACTTCTCCAGATCATCTTTGACTCCCAGATACTTTCAGTTATTATATTATCAGTTCAGTTTTAGCTTTCAGTTATTTTATTGCCTTGCATACTCGGTACGTTATTTCGTATTGACGTCCTTTTTTCTGGGGACACTGCATTTCATGCGTGCAGGTTCAGACAGACAGAAGGGTAGACCTCCTCAGTAGGTGTTGCCCGAGTTCAGCTTTATCGGTAAGCTCCACGTCCTTCAAAGTTACCGGGTGTAGAGTTTTGTGTATATCTTGTGTATATATGTATATAGGTTATGGGTAGGTTGGGGCCCTGTTCTGATCACAGTACATCCATCAGTAGAGGCTTGTAGACATATCCTATCAGTTAGTGTAGTATATTGGGCTTGTAGGCCTTGTATGTATATTTTGTTAGTTTGTCAGCTATAGTAGTTATGACGGCCATGTCTGCTCAGCTTTATATTGATGTTTAGTCAGCGTTAGCTTCCGTTCATTTTTATATTTTTCTTAGCAAATTGTCTTGCAATGTTGCTGCGGCCAAAGTATGACATTATATATTCAGAGTCCCTTAGTCGCAAGTTAGTACGCAAGGATAGTTGAGGCACCGGGTGTCGGTCACGCCCCCCAGGTTCGGGGCGTGACAATTTTGATGTTTTATGTGGGATTGAAGGCCTCGAGAAGGTCCGTATTATGTTTTGGGACTTATTGGTATGTTCGTACAGGGTCCCGAGGGGCTCAGGTGAGTTTCAGATAGGTTTGGGTTGTGTTGTGCTCGTTTGTTTTGTTTCGACATCGTTCCTTCAAGCGTAAATGGTACCACATTAAGCAAATTATCTCCAATTTCTGTTTTGATCAAAGCATTAGATCTGTATCTTAATTACAGATCCATATAAAAAAGAATCGTCGAATTTGGGCATCGTATGAGAGAGTTATGCTAATTTTAGTGTCGGAGAAGAGAGTTGCTACTGGTACTTCGCAGATGCGAAGTTGGGTCCGCATTTGCAACCCCACAGGTGCAAACAATTGTATGCTAAAGTGTAAATGACAGCTGGAAATGTACAGTTGCGGCTTTTGGGGCGCAAAAGCGGAAATGCCTGTGTATAAAAAAATCAAACTGCGTTCTTTTGGTATTTTGATCATATCTTGAGTTATAGAGCTCCGATTGAGGTGATGTTTACAGCGTTCTTCTCGTAGTTTCATGGGGGTAAATATCTAATCTCAATTTTTGTATTTTCACATGATTCTAGTAGTTCATTTGTGAATGAATCCATATGTTGATTGGAGAATCGGAGGGTTTATATCAAAAACTTTTCTAAATGGAATAATAGGGTTTTGAACATCGATTCGGAGTCAGAATTGGATGAAATTAGTATGGTTGGACTCGTAATTGAATGGGTTCTCGGATTTTATGAGTTTTATCGAGTTCTGATGTACGGGCCCGAATTTGATATTTTGGTTGACTTTGAGTAAATGTGTAAAGATTCGACCATTATCATTTAGGATTATTTCCTTAGGCATTATTTGATGTATTTGAGTTGCTTTTGGTTAGTTTTGAGCCGTTCGGAGGTTATTATGCACGGGATGGCATTTCTAGAGTATTGTTTGGCTTGCTCGGTATTGTATTTGGCCTGTTCGAGGTAAGTAACATATTTAAACTTGGATTTGAGGGTATTTAACCCTGGGAACTATGTTATAAGAGATGTATTGAGGTGACACACATGCTAGGTGACAAGCATGTGGGCGTGCATCGGGGAAATCATGATTCTGGTTTAGTATTAGACTATGATCGGACTTGTTTTGTTGTTATATTTTGTTACATACATGTTCTCCCTACTTGTTTGCTTATATGAGCTTCGAATCATGTTAGAAATCATGTTTAGGCTATGCGCTTATTCGATTGTGACCTAATAAGGCTATCTCTATTTTTTTGAGTTATCTGCTCTAGCTATAATTATATACTCAGTCATGATTCTTCATTTGCTTATCATATCTCAATCTCTGTTTATCATTCATTCTTACGTCACATGTTATCATTCTTTGGGCTGAGTGGTGCAAGATTGTGAGCCCTTGAAACTTGAGGGATTGATGGCCGAGTGGGGGCCTGAGAGCCAGACTGTGAGTGATATTTATGGGATCGGGTTGCATGCCGCAGCAAGCCTTATTGGCCATTGATGGGATCAGGTTGCACGTCGCATCATGCTTTCTCGGCTTATTTTTTATTATGGGATCGGGCTGCACGCCGCAGCAGGCCATATTTGCTTTATATTAGCGCTTGGGCAGGATCTGCCCCTCCGGAGTCTGACATACCAGCAGTGAGCATAGGTATCGTGCAGTGCTGAGTGATTGTGTGTGATGAGTGGGAGTTTGAGACAGACAAATTGAGTACTTTAAGAGTATAAGTATCTGGGATTATCACTGTGAAATTATTCATTTGACATGCATAATTGGTATGTTGGCATAGAGATGCATTTCATCATGCTATACGGTATTATGACATTCATGACTTGACATGCATATCGACATATAGGCATACACATATACTTTCCTCATGCTATCTGATAATGAAATATCTTATCTGTTGTTGAACATTTCGGGAAACATCACAGTTATCTAATATACTCATATTGGTGATTTAGGTGAAAGATTTGGGTTTTACTGTTATATTTGAAAAGCATGCCTATTTTCCATAACTTCGAACTAGATGAGCATAATATCTTTGAGTTATTACTTGCATTGCTTTTATTATATTATTACGAGTAGTTCTTGACTATTGGTGTTGGATTCTGACCGTTTTCCAGGATCATCACTTCTTTCAACCTAAGGTTAGGTTTGTTACTTATTGAGTACATGGGGTTGGTTGTATTCATACTATAATTATGCACTTTGCGTGCAGATTTTGGAGTGGATGTTGCTGTGTATGGCGGGAGCTAGCATTGAAGAAGTACCTGCAATCCGGTTATAGCCGCCTCTTGTTGTTGGAAGCTTTAGATTTATAAATCTGTTTATATATATTCAAACAGATGATGTATTTATTTCATACTAGCTTTGTAAACTCTAAATCTTAGAACCTCATGATTTGTACTACCAGTCCTTGGGAAGTTGTATAGAAGTTGAGTTATTTCATCATTATGTTCTCAGTAAATCTCATTTGAATTGGATTATTATTAATTGGCTTACCTAGCGGGTTGGGTTAGGTGCCATCACGACTAGTTGGATTTTGGGTCATGACACTCGTATTTAGAAAACTTATCGTATATCTTGTGATCCCGGAGTATGAGTAAAACCATTTGCAAATGCTCTACGTGCTCTACTTTTGATCGGGAATACACCAAATATCATCTATGAACACGATCACAAAGATATCCAAAAATGGCTTAAACACTTGATTCATCAGATGCATAAAAGTCGTTGGTGCATTGGTTAGGCCAAAGGGCATAACAAGGAACTCTTAATGTCCATACCAGTTCCGGAAGGCTATCTTCGGAATATCTTATTTCTTAATTCTTAATTGGTAATACCCTGACCTGAGATCAATCTTCGCAAAATACTTGGCACCTTGCAATTGATCAAACAAATCATCAATCCTCGGAAGTGTATACTTATTCTTAACGGTTACCTTATTCAGTTGTCAGTAAACAATGCACATCCTCAATGAGCCGTATTTCTTACGAATAAACAACACTGGGTGTCCCCACGGGGAAGTACTGGGTTGGATAAAGCCTTTTTCTAAAAGAAGTTTCAATTGAGCTTTCAATGCCTTCAGCTCGGCGGGAGTCATCCTGTGCAAGAGAATAGATATCTGTGCGTATCAGGAAGCACATCGATAGCAAACTCAATTTCTTTCTGGGGAGGGATACCAATAAGAACGCTCGAAAATACATTAGGAAACTTGTTAACAACCAAAACCGACCGAAGGGTTAGAGGCTTTGCCTCCGCATCCTGAACTCGCACCAAATGATAGATACATTCTTTCAAAATCATCCTTCGAGCCTTAAGATATGAAATAAACTTCCCTTTAGGTGCTGCAATATTTCCCTCCCATTCGATGATGGGATCTCCTAAGGAGTTAAAGTGAACAATCTTTCTCCAACAATCCACATTAGCATAATAAGAAGCCAGCCAATCCATCCCTATAATAACATCAAATTATACCATTTCTAATTCATTCAAATCATCTAAGGTGTGACGGTCGTGATTCATCATATCACACCCTCGATATATCTTCCTAACTATCACTGACTCACCTACGGGTGTAGATACTTCAAATAGCTGACGTAACAATTTAGGCTCCTTACCATATTTACTAAAAACAAATGAAGAAATGGACGACAAAGTAGAACCCGGATCTATCAAAGCATACACATTAGTGGAAATTATGGAGTATACCTGTAACCACATCCGGTGATGACTTTAGGTCATGTTGACCTAAAAATGTATAAATGATGTTATGTTGCCCTCCTGGGCCCTATGCTCTAACTCTACCTCTTCCAACTGATATTTGTGGGCTCTGCTCAAGAGTGTACTGATGAAGAAGAAGCCGCTACAGATCCCGTTGGCTGCATCATACTACTTTGACCTCTTACCGGGAAATAACACATGATATGGCCGGGTTGCCCACATGAATAACATAAATCCAAACTTTGGTAATATAGCCCTAAATGATTCTTACCACATCGACCACAATACGACATCGGGGGTCTCACTTTACTAGAATCTCCATTATACTGTGAGCTCTGTCCTCAGGAATCCTTGCCCTAACCGAAATAAGTAGTCCAATCATGACGTTGGCCTTGAAATTGTGATGATACATTATCCGCCGAATAAGATAGATGTCATGGTAGCGAAATCTAAATGCACCTCGAGACCACTCTCCCGTATTACTTGTGGACCAAGCTCGCTTATACTGGCACCGATCATGCTCTCTGGCGGCTCGCTGCTGTCTATTTTAGTCCTCTAAGTTTTGTGCATAGGCTTGAATACGAGCAATGTCCATAATCGGATTCAGAGAAGCACTGTACATTCATTAATCAAATGTGGCCCTATGCGACCCACATATTGATGTACCCTATCACTTATTTCATCCACCACCGAAGGAACATACCTAGCCAAGGAGTTACATTGCATACTATACTCCCGAAAATGCATATAACCTTGCTCCTAATGTAAGAATCTATCTTGCCTGGCTCTACGCAACCCAATAGGCAAATACTGCTGTAAAAATGCCTAAGAAAATTCCTTCCATCCCACTAGTGGGGCAAGAGGTCCCCTAGACTATTCCCACGTCTCATACCATACCACAAAAACATCCGGCAATCTATAAGAAGCATGCTCTATAAACTCAGTATCAGTGGCATGCATAACTCGTAAGATCCGCTGCATCTGATCTAGAAAATTCTGGGGATCTGCATTGGGATCTGTTCCTGTAAATATAGGGGGTCCAAATTAATGAAACTTTGGACTTTCGCGCTAACCGTTCTATCCAAAGTGACAGGGGTTTGACGCTGGGCCTGAGAGGCTACTAATTGTGTCAACAACTATACCATACTTCTCACAACTAAGTCCTATTCAGGAGCAACCGGGGGAGGAATATGAGGTACATTAGCTTCTCTTTGCCATTCCGAGGGTAGTGGTGTTATCCCCGAAACCTGAGTGTCAACCTCATTATGAATTTCCCGTTGATTTATATGGGCAGGTGGCACCTGACTGGTACCCTCCCCTGCCTCTTCATCTAATCTCTGAACAACTGTTTGACGTTTCGTATTAGGCATCACTATAAACATAAGCAAAATGAGGGTTAGAAGTGAACACTTACGACACAGCTTTATCGCACGATCTAGATCAGAAAGAAAGGCATCCACCCTAGATATCCTGTAGCCTCCTGTTTATAATTATGGTGCACAGAATACCCATAAATAAGACTCTACTAGATACGGCTTGCAGACCCCTAGGACAAACCTACAGTGATACCAAGTTTTTCACACCCCTACTTCAGGAGGTGCGACCGGTACACGATGCTTGAGGGCCCGTGCGAACCAACATCCATACCTCAAACTTTCATCATGAAATCGAGCCGACGAGGCCTCTAAGCATAGCACCCGAATTTAAAACTTCTTACACTGATGGCAAGCAAAACTTGCAACATTTTATATAGATATATATAAGCATTGTTGCCAATAGAGTCATGACCGACCTTTAGATATACACCTAACACTAGTCTGCAAGCCTCTAGGAGTACCATATTACGTAATTTGGTCGAGACAGGGCCCTACCATACCCAAAATAATTGGAACATATATTTCAATACCTATTAACTTCTGTAAAGCTACTCTGAAGAAGTGGAGTACGACAACTACCCGTTTAACGAGCACCCTACTATGGAGGGATGTCACCAGGTCTATCTGTACCTGTGGGCATAAATACAGCACCCAAAAGAAAGGGGCTTCAGTACGAAAAATGTACTGAGTATGTAAAGTTGATAGTATAAATATAAATCAAAGATATAACATAAGAGATATGAGTACACTATAGTAACCATAAATCATGAATGCATGCAAGTTTTATAAAAGTCAACTCACTTATTGGGGCTATGCCTTAAATGTAAAACAAGATAAGATCATTCAGCCATACTGTTGGGCATATTCATCTTGGATCATGTGATATTCAATCATTCTTTAGGAATATCACATCATGTCAGGTCATATCATACCCGACCTCGAAGAGAGCTCGATAAAATCTTATGTCTTTGTCACATCATACCATACCTGACCTCAGGAGATCTCAGATATAACCGGTCTGAACAGGACTCGACGTGCCCAGTCTTAAGAGGTCTCGATTAGTGTCCCTTATCACTTCATTCCATACCCGATCTCAGGAGATCTCGGTTGTACCCAGTCGCAACTTGGCTTGGCGTCCTGGTCTCGAAGTGGCTCGGTAATTTCAAGTAAAACATTATTCTATACCCGACATTATAAAGGGATCGATAAAATTATATAAATACATATACAAGTACCATGTAAGTTCAATGACTCACGATATCAAGACCAAACTCAAAGTGAGACGCATTTTTCAACCTCACGGTACTAGGCAGCACAACATAGACTGGACATGAAGGTGTCACTGGCGGAGTACATACCTGAACATGAGCTACGTTTAAACAAAATCTTATAAATATTTAGTCTTACAAGATAAGGATCAATTAGGAAAAAGTGCTTATACCAAGTCATGCCAAGAAAGAAAACTGCCTTACATACCTTGTTGTAGGAATTAATTATACCTTCTAGGTTCGTACGCTTCTATGATGATTGTTCTTTCTTACAAGAAATTTCCAAAATTAGTACAACTACAATATAGGTGATACAGGAATGATTTGGAGATTATTTATGTTAGTCTTCCCCAACTTCCCCCTTAAATCCTATCTCTGTATCGTTTGAGTAGGAAGAGCTTATAAGCATTCTTTAAGAGAAACTAAAGCTGGTAAAGTTGTGCAAAAGTGAAAGAGCTTATATAGCAGATCTAGAATATCCACCATCCCAGGTGTACCAAACGGGTCACCCCGCACTGGCCTTTGTACTCGGTGGGACAACTGGTGCGATTCTGGTAATGTGTAATAATCTTATTATCCATTGGTATGGCATCGACTAATTGGCTGTGCTAGAGGCTCAACTTGTCAAACGTTCAACTTTATGGGTGGATAAAGAGTACATGGTGTAACAACAACGACATCTCTTCAGATGGAATAGAATTTCAACGTCGATTTATGCTTGTATCGGGAAGCTTTACAAAGCAAGAATCGCAGTCTAGAGACACGTAATTTTGATTCAATTCATATCATTTTGTGCCTCGATGAATGCCACATTTTCTTAGAGGAGTCTCTATATTACAAAACAATCTGTTCTTGCTTTCAACTACTAAGGGCATTAGATGTACAAATTATTTACTTCTCAAAATTTTCCCATGAGGTAACACAATAAGTACACATGAGATATCTTGCATGTATTGTATATGGTAAAAACCGGTCTGAGAAGATGGATGAATTATGAAGCAAATAAGTGTCAATCAGTAGTGATTCAATCATGTTAACATCAAATATAAACCTGCAACGGGATAAGATATTGACATCAGATACAAACCTATGGCCAAATAAGAGGCAATTCAAGATATGACCATTACAGAAATATTACAGAAGACTCCAATATTCCTCCAGCCTTTATTAGGATTTATTACCATTTATTATTCTTTATCACTTTTATATTACCTTTAATTGTAGCATTAATATTGGTAATCAATGGGAGCATAATTGGTAGATTATATACCCCATAGATCTGTATAAATAGAAACTTTCATTCTATTGTAAGACATCAAAAAATACTGATATCTAAATGCTAGTATTCTTTCTCTGAAGCGTTTTTACAAGGGTGTCTTCTTGATCCTGGTGGAAACATTCTAAATCCCAGGCTTGTTTCTTATTAAATTATCTTTATTTACTCTCTTTGCACTTTGTTGTTTTACTTTATCGAATTAATTTAATCCATACGTCTATAAATTACATTACAAATTCAATTGTACTACTTTTTCGGTAAACAGTTTGGCGCCACCGTGGGGCATAGACAATTATGGTGTTATTTTGATCTATTCATTTTATACTAACATGCTTTAAAGGTTTTTTTATTTTAAGCATACTACAATTATGGCACACAATGATATCAACAACTAGTTCAATATTGGAACAAACTACAATGACGAGCTCGTGGACCATCTCTATGATGGAAATCAACAGGATGGTTCAACCAGTAAAATCCGTCTCGATGAGAATGAGTCAACTCCTAATCGGGTAGAAAAAAATTCGACATGAGAGGAGTCCTACCCTAGATGATATGGATGGTGATCCGATGGCTGTTACCGTGAAAGTGTTGAGAGCACAACAATGGAAAATTATGGACCATCTCTCAAGACAGGACCGGATAATGACTGAGCTTCAACAAGCAATACTGGAGGCTTCAGATAATCTAAATGGTGGAGTTTGAGTCCCTCATGGTGTGCCAATAAGTCAAAACGATCCCGAGAACCAAAAATGTTGCTTCAAGAGGAAAGTTTGGATCAAACTACAACCAAGCAGGTGGAGCAGGCAATAGATTTGGAAATGAGAACAACGTAGATGATCTTTTCAAATCCGAACTCATGAGGTGTATGAGAGAAATAAATTCTCGAATAGATCATAATGCTAAGAAATTTCATGCCCGGATAGATCAGATTCGGGGAGCACCTCCTGTTCTAAAGGGACTGGACTCAAAAAAGTATTTTCAGTTGTCGTTCAAACCAAGTGCATTCACGAAATTAATTTTGAAAAGATTCAAAATGCCCGATATTCTGAAGTATTATAGAACTTCTGATCCACAGGAACACATTACAACTTATACTATAGATGTGAAGGAAAATAATTTGGCTCCACATGAGATCGAATCAGTCTTGTTAAAGAAATTTGGTGAAACCTTAACAAAAAGGGCTTTAACATGGTATTCACTTTTACCTGAACACTCAATTGATTCTTTTGAAGTGCTTGCGGATTCCTTCAAAGCTCACGCTGGAGCAAGGAAAGTTCAATCTTGAAAAGAAGATATTTTTATAATCGTCCAAGGAGACTCAGAATTGCTACGAGAGTTCGTGATCCGATTCTAAAAGGAGAGAATGTTGTTGCAGGTAGTACCAGATGAATGGGCGGCAGAAGAATTTACCAAGGGTCTTAATCCCTCAAGCTCTGATGCCTCAAGGAAGGTGAAGGAGAGTTTGTTGGAATTTCAAGCAACAACGTGGTCAGATGTTCATAACAGGTACGAGTCAAAGATGCGCGTAGAATATGATTAGATAATTATATTGACATGTTCTACAACCAGGAATCAAGGTCAATTGAACTTTGATCAAAGGCATTCTAAACATCGGTTTGAACTATACCGATTAGGATCACAGACTGGCAGGAGGCAGAAATGTTCCCACAGCAGGTCGCCCAAAAATAACTAGTAATGTCTGTGAATGTTGGGGAACGTTGCATCAGAGCAGCAGAAAGCATAACAATAAGTATCGAAAGCATCTGAAGATGGCTCCGGAACAGTCTGTATAGGATATCGGAGATAGCCCGAACTGGCTCCAGAATTTAAACAAAAAGGACCAGGGACTGCTAGATAAAAGATAGAGGACTGCCAGATCAGCCCCCAAAAAAAGAAATAGAAGGAATCATAATCAAGAACCGACTAGACCCAATAAATGCCAGCCCGGCTGCAATTCTCTTGCAAGGTATTTTTATTCATTTACTGTAAACTATCGTATATGCAAAGTTATAAACACGTGTGTACGTTCAAGGAATGAAATGAAGTAAAATTTGAACCTTCTAGAATACTCTCATATATGTCTAATTGAACAAAATCATTCTTAAAATTTGCTCACACTTAAAAGCAAACAAGGATTACAAATCCAAATAATTGTGCCCGGATGAACAGGAAACGTCCTCTTCATAAGTACCGTACACATAAGGACTCTCTCTTATAAAGCCATGCAATCAAATGGCTAAAGGCCGGATGCCTAATTTACCGATCGTAAAGTTAACCGGATGCACTAAATTCCCGGACTTTATCAAAACCAGAGGTACAAAATTCTTGATCATCCCCGGTATCTAAGGTTGTGAGGTTATAAAAGTTTTGGGTTCAACTAAAACCTTAAGAGTCAAAACTCAAAGAAAAATTTTCGTGCACAACTAAAAACCTAAGAGTCAAAATTCAAAGATTAAAAATTCCGGGTGAACACTAAAAATCTGAGATCAAGCTTTCTATGATGGTAGTACTTTTGTCAGCACTAACCGATCATTGATGAAAGAATAATAAGTGACAGGGTTATCATCTGAATCCCTAAGTTCTGCACTCTTTTTTCCTTCGCTCGATTTTTGTCCCTATTGGGTTTTTTCGGCAAGGATTTTAATGAGGTAGTAGCGAGGGTGGAAAGGATAAAATTTTCTACTTTCCGTTCATATCACACCGAGTAACCGAAAAGTGAGGGACTATCTGTATACGGTAAAAATCTGTCTCAGGAGATGGGTGAATTAGGAAGCAACTCGTGTCAATCAGGAGTGATTCAATCATGTTCACACTGGATACAAACCTATGATCGGATAAGATATTGACATCGGATACAAACCTGTGGCCGGATAAGAAGAAATGCAAGATATGACCGTTACAGAAACGTTACAGAAGACCCCAAGATTCCTCCAACCTTTATTAGGCTTTATTACCATTCATTATTCTTTATCACCTTTTAGTTACCTTTTATTGTAGCGTTAATATTGGTAATCAATGGGGAATAATGGGTAGATCATATACCTCATAGCTTTAGTATAAATAGAGGCTTTCATTCTATTGTACGACATCAAGAAATACTTATAGCAAAAGACTAGTATTCTTTCTCTGAAGCTTTTTTACAAGGGTTGTCTTCTTGATACCGGTGGGAACATTCTAATTCCCAGGCTTATTTCTTCTTCAATTATCTTTATTTACTCTATTTGCACTTTGTTATTTTACTTTATCAGATTAATTTAATCCACGTATGTATAAATCACATTGCAAATTCAACTGTATCATTTTTTCAGTAAACATGTACCACTCTTAGAGAAGTTCCCACATCAATATCCAATCTATGTAATCTACAAACGTTAATTGTCACTCCATTTGTATCTCAGTTATCCCCGCCATTGGACATTTGGAACTTGTCAAATTTGAGGAGTCCAATGCTCAGATAATCATTCAACTATCCAAAATTATGGACTAGAGTTATTTTTCTTTCATTTGTAACAGGAAAGTCACTCAACTATTACTATTACACACAAATTCTCACTCAACCGGAATTATCTGTCACGACCCAAAATTCCCACCCACGGGATCATGATGGCGCCTAACATTTCACTTGCCAGGTAAGCCAATGTTAGAATAGTTTTTATCCTTTTTCAATAGTTCAAATTAAATAATAATCAAGAAACCGAAATAACTGAAATAAGTCTGAGATAAAGTGAATAAGCTAAAATATCAGTGATATCTAGATATAATCCCAGAACTGGTGTCACAAGTACACAAGCGACTAGAAATATAGAAATACTAGCCCGAAAGAAAGTAAAGTTGTCTGAAAAGAAATAAAAAAACTAGGATAAGATAGAAGGGGACTTCAGGGCTGCAAACGTCGTGTAACTGTACCCCAAGTCTCCGAACCGACAATCAATTAGAGCAATCTACTGTCTGCCACTAGGACCGACTCCAAAATATGCACAAGAAGTGCAGAGTGTAGTATGAGTACAACCGATCTCATGTACTCTGTAAGTGCCGAGCCTAATCTCGATGAAGTAGTGATGAGGCTAAGACGGGTCACTTACAATAACATGTATAGTATAATAATAACAACAGGAAAGGAACACATGAAAGTAAGGTAGTTAACTTATGAAAATAAACTCAATCCTCGAAAACGGTAAAACTAGAAACACCAGTACTCGGAATCTCATATGAAAGCACCGAAAGCTAACTCAATACAACAATGAATACAAAACATACAATCCGTTGTGGTGCGCAACCCGATCCCACTGTACCAACACAATCATTCCTTATTTTATCGTATCAATATCAAGAATAATAAGTAAAATTCGTTACGGAGCGCAACCCGATCCCACCATATAATCGGAATCAATATCATAATCTTTCCTTATTTAACCATATCAATATCACATATAAAATCCTTTGCGGCGATCAACCCGTTCTCATCATATCAATATCAATCCTCCCTTATTCTACTCGTTGCGGCGTGCAACCCGATCCATAAATAAAATCAATAAATGAAATCAACTAAACAACTCAATTCACAAGACTCGTTACGATTAAAGAATCATGAAAGCAAAGCCATAAAGGAATCTCGTACCAAGTCAAGAATGCTACAATTAATACAAAACAACAAGACAAGCCAAATATATGACATTTAAAGGGTACAAGTAAGACAATTAAGACAGGTAGCAGTTAATCATGGAGCATGGAAGAAACGAGCATTTCAATACAAGGGAAAATAGTGACAAGTAGCAAGTTAAGGCATAGGAAGTAATTAATGCATGTAACAGTTAAGACATGGAATAAAATAATTAATAAAATAAGGGAAAATATGGAAACAAGTATTTTGACGGCGTATATACACTCGTCACCTCGTATATATGCTGCTAAACTTGTAATTCACATAGCACAAAGCGCAAGGGTTCTTAGTTCCCTCAAATCAAGGTTAGAACAATACTTACTTCGCTCCGCAAGCAAATCAAAGCACAACCGGGGCCTTTCCTCTAAAATTCACCTCCGAACCAACCGAATCTAACCAAAATTGACTTAATATCAACAAATAATGCAAGGAAAATCAATGACAATACATAAAGTTAAAATTTTTATACTTTTTCCAAAAAGTCAACAAAAGTCAACCCCGGGCTCGCTTGGTCAAAACTCGAAATTCGGACCAAAATCTAACTACCTATTCACCCCAGCCCGGTTATGTAATTTGTTTCTAAATCTGACCTCAATTTGAGATCTAAATCCCAAATTTACAAAAATCACTAATTCTACCAAAATCCCTGATTTTTACCATGAAAATCCTAGATTTGATATTAAAAGCACTTGAAAAGTAATGGGTAATTGAAAAAAATAGATTAAAGTTTCTTACCAATGAATTTAGAAAGCAAATCTCTTGGAAAAATCGCCACTAGGGTATTTAGGATTGAGAGTTTGAAAGAAATGAGCTAAATTCCATTTTCCCCCTCTTTTATCCAGACGCAGATGTCGCAATTGCGACCTAGGCAAATCCCGCAAATGCAAGAAATGCATCGCAAATACTAAGAAAGCCACATCTCTGTTGTCATCGCAATTGCGATGATTTGTTCGCAAATGCGGACACTAGAGCTTCGCAAAAGCGATCAATTGATCGCAATTGCGATCCCTGCTATTCCCAGACCTTTTTCGCAATTGTGAAGAAACGTTCGCAAATGCGATAATGACAGAGTTGATCATACGTTGCAAATGTGATCCCCCACTTCGCAATTGCGAGGTCTGCATACCACACCAGCATCAGAAGGTCATCAACTATTCTTCGAAGTCAAAAATCACTTTGTAGCCTATTCGATACTCACCCGAGCCCCTCGAACTCCAAACCAAACATGCACACAAGTGTAATAACATCATACGAACTCGCTCGCGCGATCAAAACACCAAAATACAACCTAGAACTATTAATCGGACACCAAAACAAATGAATCTTTCAAAGAAACTCAAGAACATGAAATTTTACAATCGGGCGTCCGAATCACGTCAAATCAACTCCATTTTGCACCAAATTTTGCACACAAGTCATAAGTACTGAAATGAACCTATTCCAAGTTTCAGAACAGAAATCCGAACCCGGTAGCAACAAAGTCAACCTACAGTCAAACTTAAAAATTCTTTTAAACCTTTAAATTGCTAGTTTTTAACAAATTACGTCAAATCAAGTTAGGGACTTCCGAATTCAATTCCGGGCATACACCCAAGTCACAAAATATTGACCGTAGACAACTCAAATGAGTTTTAAAGAACGATTTTACATTTTCATCAGTTTACTCATAAAACCTTTCTGGAAAAAGACGTGGACTGTGCACGCAAATCGAGAAAAGCTAAATAGAGCTATTCGAGGTTTCGAAACATGGAAATGAAGGGTAAAACTATAAATGACCTATTGGTTCATCACATTCTCCACCTCTAAAACAAACATTCATCCTCGAACGGACATAGAAAGGTACCTGGACTGGTAAAAGGTATGGATATCTACTCCGCATGTCCGACTCGGACTCCCACGTGGATGCCTCGATCGACTGACCTCTCCACTACACTCAAACTGAAGGATAACTCTTAGACCTCAACTATCGGACCTGCCGGGCTAGAATAGGCCCTGACTCCTCCTCATAAGTTAAATTCTTGTCTAATTGGACTGAGCTGCAATCTAACACATGGGACAGATCACCATGATACTTCTGGAGCATAGACACATAGAACACCGGATGGACTGCTGATAAACTAGGTGGCAATGCGAGCCTGTAGGCCACCCCACCCACTCTTTCAAGAATATCAAAGAGACCAATATACCAAGGGCTCAACTTGCCCTTATTTCCAAACCTCATCACACCCTTCATGGGTGAAAGCCGGAGCAATACCCTCTCTCCAATGAATGCAACATCACAAACTCTACGTTTGACATAACTCTTCTGTATAGACTGAGCTGTGTGAAGTCGATCCTGAATAATCTTGAATCCTAAACCAAATCGGTACCCAACAACTGAGCCTTTCCCGGCTCGAACCATCCAACTGGCGAACGACACCGCCTCCCATATAACGCCTCATAGGGAGCAATCTGAATGCTCGACTGGTAGTTGTTGTTATAGGAAAACTCTGCAAGCGGAGAGAACTGATCCCAAGAACCCTCGAAATCCATAACGCAAGCACGAAGCATATCGTCCAATATCTGAATAGTGCGCTCGGACTGCCCGTCCGCCTAGGGGTGAAATATTGTACTCAACTCAGCCTGCGTGCCCAACTCACGTTGTATGGCCCTCAAGAAGTGCGAGGTGAACTGCATACCTCAATCAGAAATAATAGATATGAGCACACCGTGAAGACGGACAATCTCGCAGATGTAGATCTCAACTAACCACTCTAAAGAATAGGTAACTGCCAATGGAATGAAATGTGCCGACTTGGTCAACCTATCCACAATGACCCATACTGCATTAAGCTTCTTCTGAGTCTGTGGAAGTCCAACAACAAAATCCATAGTGATATGCTCCCACTTCCACTCAGGAATCTCTAGCCTCTAAAGCAAGCCACCAGGCCTCTGATGCTCATACTTTCCTTGTTGACAATTTAGATACTGAGCTACATATGCAACTATATCCTTCTTCATCCTCCTCCACCAATAATGTTGCCGCAAGTCCTGATACATCTTGGCGGCACCCGGATGAATAGAATACCGGGAACTATGGTCCTCCTCAAGAATCAACTCACGAAGCCCATCCACATTGGGCACACAAATACGACCCTGCATCAGCAAAACCCCTTCATCCCCAATAGTAACCTGCTTGGCACCACCGTGCCGCACCATGTCCTTAAGGACAAGCAAATGAGGGTCATCATACTGACGCTCTCTGATGCGCTCATACAAGGAAGACCGAGATACTGTGCAAGCTAGAACACGACTGGATCTGAGACATATAACCTCATGAACTGATTGGCCAAAGCCTTAATGTCTGCTGCAAGTGGCCTCTCACCAACCGGAATATACGCAAGGCTACCATACTCACGATCTATGGCATCAGCCACCACATTGGCCTTCCTGGGATGATACAAAATGGTGATATCATAGTCTTTCAATAGCTCCAACCACCTCCTCCGCCTCAAGTTGAGATCCTTTTGCTTGAACAAATAATGTAGACTCCGATGATCCGTGAATACCTCACATGATGCGACGTAAAGATAGTGCCTCCAAATCTTCAGAGAATGAACAATGGCTGCCAACTCTAAGTCATGAACATGGTAATTTTTCTCATGAACCTTCAACTTCCGCGGTGCGTATGCAATCACCCTGCCATCCTGCATCAATATTGCAACAAGCCCAATACGAGAGACATCGCAATACACCGTGTACGATCTTGAACCTGTGGGCAACACCAACCCTGGGACCATAGTCAAAGTAGTATTGAGCTTCTAAAAGCTCAACTCACACTCATCTGACTATCTAAATGGGGCACCCTTCTAGGTCAATCTAGTCAATGGGTCTGCTATGGATGAAAACACCTCCACGAACCGGCGATAATAACTCGCCAAACCCAAGAAACTCTAAATCTCTATAGCTAAAGCAGGTCTAGGCCAGTTCTGAACTGCCTTAACCTTCTTAGGACCTACCTTTATGCCCTCTGCCGATAAATTGTGACCCAAAAAGGTGACTGAGTCTAACCTAATCTCACACTTTGAAAACTTAGCATATAACTGACTATCCCTCAAAGTCTGAAGTACAACCCAAAGATGCTGCTCATGCTCCTCTCGACTACGAGAGTAGATCAATATATCATCAATGAATATGATCACAAAATAATCTAAATATGGCTTGAACACCTAGTTCTTCAAATCCATAAATGTTGCTGGGGCATTGTAAACCAAATGACATCACTAGGAACTCATAATGCCCATACCGAGTTCGAAAACTGTCTTAGGGATATCGAATGCCCGAATCTTCAACTTGTGGAAGTCAGACCTCGAAAATACCTTGGCACCATGAAGCTGATCAAATAAGTCATAAATCCTCGGCAATGGATACTTGTTCTTGATCATGACTTTGTTCAACTGCTGATAGTCTATACACATCCTCATCGACCCATCTTTCTTCTTCATGAACAACACGGGCGAACCCTAGGGCGAGACACTAGGTCTAATGAATCCATTTTCAAGCAAATCTTGCAACTGCTCCTTAAATTCCTTCAACTCCGGCGAGGCCATACGGTATGGTGGAATAGAAATAGGCTGAGTGCCCGGAGCCAAATCAATACAAAAGTCAATATCTATATCGGGTGGCATCCCCGACAGATCTGCAAGAAACACCTGCGGAAACTTAAGTACTGAATCCATGGAAGGAATCTCCATACTAGAATCACGAATATAAACCAAAGAAGCTAGACACCCCTTCTCGACCATACGTCGAGCCTTCATATAAGAGATAACCTTACTGGTAGAATAACCAGGAGTCCCCCTCCACTCTAATCGAGTCAACCCCGGCATGGCTAAGGTCACCGTCTTCGCATGACAATCCAATATAGCATGATAAGGTGACATCCAATCCATACCCAAGATAACATCAAAATCTACCATATCAAAAAGTAGGGCATCTATGCTAGTCTCAAGACTCCCAATAGTAATCACACACGAGCGATAGAGACGATCTACAATAATAGAATCTCCCACAGGCTTGGACACATACACATGAGAACTCAAAGAATCACAAGGCATAACCAGATATAAAGCATATGAATAAGTAGATCCTAGATCAAATAGAATTGAAGCATCTCTATGGCAAACTGGAACAATACCTAGGATAACGTCATCATATGACTCGGCCTCAGGCCTAGCTGGAAATGCATAAAATCGGGGACGGGCCCCACCACTCTAAACTACGTCTCTGGGATGGGTTCTAGCTGGCTGGCCTCCACCTTTAACGGCCTGACCTCCATCTCTAACGGCCTGACCCCCACCTCTGGCTGCCTGACCCCTGCCCTTAGCTGGCTTAGCGAACGGTGGAGCAACCGTTGTCGAAACCATGGAACGAGAACTCTGTTGTGGCATGCTACCTAATAATCTCTGACAGAACCTCCTGATGTGACCAGTACCTCCACACTCAAAACACCTATCCTGTTATTGTGGCTGATGAAGCTGAAGCTGACCCCAACGGGCCGGATAACCACGGTGATAGCTCTAAATTGGAGGCACACTGATAGGAGCTGATGATGAACTGTAGGCTGGCTGTCTAGAATGAGGCACATAAGGACCACGACACCCTGATGCACTGTGAGATGCCTGAATCGCTGACTGAAATGGCCTCGGAGGATGGCCTCTACCAAAAGTATCCCTGCCTCCAGATGTGGCACCAGTAAAACCGCCGAAATGACGAGGCCTCTTATCAGACACTTGTCCCCTCTCCTGAGCACGAACTATATCATTCTGTCTAGAAATATCTACAACCGTCTGGAAAGAAATATCACTTCCGGTCTCCTTGGCCATCTGTAGCCTGATAGTGAAAGTGAGCCCATCAATAAATCTCCTCACTCTCTCCCTCTCAATAGGGATCAAGATAATGGCATGGCGAGCTAGGTCCACAATACGAGTCTCGTACTGGGTAAAAGTCATACTACCCTGCTGAAGACGCTCAAGCTGCCTGCGTTAATCCTCTCTCAGAGTGACCGGAATGAACTTCTCTAGAAATAGCTGTGAAAACTGACCCCAAGTAAGTGTAGGTAACCCAGCTGGTTTAGTCAACATATAATCTTTCCACCACCTCTTGGTTTAACCAGTCATCTGAAACACTACAAAATTGACCCCATTGGTCTCAACTATACCCATGTTCCGCAACACCTCATGGCAGTAGTCTAGATAATCCTGTGGCTCCTTAGAAGATACACCACTGAAATAAACCAAAACAAGCTTGGTAAACTTGTCCAACCTCAACAAAGTCTAAGAAGACATAGTGGGCCTATCACCGGCCTATGCCTCAATAACCGACTGAACCACCCCAACTGGCAGGGCTGCTGGCGTCTGATTCTGGGGAGCCGCCTGCTCCAGAGTGTGACTAGTGGGAGTCTGTGCTCCTCCCCCAGCCCGAGAGATGGCTGGTGCCACCGAGAATGTACCGGTCTGGGTCACACTCTCCATAAGTCCCACCAAACGGACAAGAGTGTCCTGAAGTACTATGGTGGCTATGAACCCCTCCGGGACCTGAACTAGTCTAACAGGTACAATATGAGCTGGAACCTCCTGAGGCTCTACTGCGGGTGCTGCTGCTCGAGCTCTAGGCTGCGCTCTGCCTCTGTCTCGTCCTCTAACGCGACCTCGACCTCGACCTCTGTGCCTGGTCATAGCTGCCACTGGGGGCTCCGACTCGTGTCCGGCTATAGATGTTGTGCTTTTTCTCGCCATCTGCGAGAGAACAAGAATAGAAGGGTCCAATCATCAATGATAGAATAAAATCGCACAATAGAGAAGGATAGAAGTGAAATTGTTCCTAAACTCCATAGCCTCTAGACGATAAGTCCAGACGTCTCCGTACCGATCTTCCAGACTCTACTAAGCTTGCTCATGACTTGTGAGACCTAGGTAACCTATTGCTCTGTTACCAACTTATCACGACCCAGAATTCCCACCCTCGCGACCGTGATAGCGCCTAATATTTCACTTACCAGGCAAACCAACGTTGGAATAGTTTTTATCCATTTTTAATAGTTCAAATTAAATAATAATCAAGAAACCGAAATAACTAAAATAAATATGAGATAAAATGAATAAGCTAAACTATCAGTGATATCTAGATACAATCCCAAAACTGGTGTCACAAGTATACAAGCGAATAGAAATATACAAACACTGTTTTGAATTAAAGTAAAACTTTCTAAAAAACATAAAAAGCTAGGATAAGATAGAAGGGGACTTCAGGGCTGCGAACATCGTGTAGCAGTACCTCAAGTCTCCAAACCGACAATCAATCCAAGCAATCTACTGACCGCCACTAGGACCGACTCCAAAGTGTACACAAGAAGTGTAGAGTGTAGTATGAGTATAACTGACCCCATGTACTCTGTAAGTGCAGAGACTAACCTCGACGAAGAAGTGACGAGGCTAAGGCAGGTCACTTACAATAACTAGTACGCAGTATAATAATAACAACAGGAAAGAAACACAAGAAGGTAAGGCAGTTAACTTAAGCAAATAAACTCAATCCTCGAAATCACTAAAACCAGAAATACCATTACTCAGAATCTCGTATGAAAGCACCGAAAGCTAACACAATACAACAATGAATACAAAACACACAATTTGTTGCGGCGCGCAACCCGGTCCTACCGTACCAACACAATCCTCCTTATTTCATAATAAAAATATCAAGAATAACAATTAAAATCCATTACGGTGCGTAACCCGATCCCACCATATAATCAGAATCAATATCATAATCCTTCCTTATTTCACCATATCAATATCACATATAAAATCCGTTGCGGCGTACCACCCGATCCCACCATATCAAAATTAATCCTCCTTTATTTCACCAGTGCGGTGTGCAGCCCGATCCATACATAAAATCAATAAATTAAATCAACTCAACAACTCAATTCACAAGAATCGTTATGATTAAAGAATCATGAAAGCAAAGCCACAAAGGAATCTCGTACCAAGTCAAGAATGCTACAATTAATACAAAACAACAAGACAAGCCAAATATATGACATTTAAAAGGTTACAAGTAAGAAAATTAAGTCAAGTAGTGATCCACCTCCAATTCTCACTCAATAGTGAGTGGAAACGGTTGTTGGAAGAATAGTACCCAACGAGAGTCGGGGTCGATTTTCACAGGGAATTACAATGGGTGTTCGGAGTATACACTTGACGAGAGCGAATGGATTAACTAAATTTGCACTTCCACAACATGTTTTGATTTCTAATTCTACTTTTACTCTAGCAATTGTAAGCTAAGAAAAGAAACTAGAAGCAAATGATTATTTTTGGTGTTTTTCACTACCGACTCTGGTATGTCAATAATGTATTCCCTAGACGGGTTCACCTCCTCTCGAGTCTCTTCCACGCTATCATCAATGTCAATCTGAACTTCATTATTAGGTTGCACCATATTGTTCGAGATCTCTTCTTCTTGCATCACTCGATCATCATCAACAAGTTGCCTTACACTTGAGGTGAGTGCATTCCCGCCTCTTCCACATCTTGTGATAACTGCCATGGCATGCCCCGTGTTGTTACCACCCTTTGGGTTAACTACCATGTCACTTGGTAGTTCCTCCTTAGGGCGAGAATTGATAGCTTGAGAGATTTGCCCCATTTGCACTTCTAAGTTGCGAATTGATGTGTTGTGTGAGGCATGTTGCGCATCCGAATCAGCATTCCTTTCCATCATTTGTTTGAACAAATTCTCAATACGCCCCATCTTATTGTTTGAAGAACTCAAACCATGGGAAGGATAAGGAGGTTGGTTGCTTGGTTGTTGGTACATTAGGGGCCTTTGAAAACTCGACCCCCGGTTGCCTTGATTGTTGTTCCATCCACCTTGATTGTTACCTCCCCAATTCCCTTGGTTGTTTCCACTCCGATTTCCTTCATTGTTGTTGTTATTCCAATTCTCTTTATTGTTGCCTCCATTCTAATTTCCTTGATTGTTAGAATTCCAATTGCCTTGATTGTGTTGAGGTTGCCATTGTTGTTGGCTTGGGCCTTGGAAATTATTTCTTTGCCGTTGAAAATTATTCACATATTGCACTTCTTCTTCTTGTTCATTATAGGAATCATCTTGCTCAAAACTACCATCTTTTTGCACATATTCCTCCACTTAATTTTGCACTTGTGGACCCTTGGTCCTTCTCTTGTTCCCCATCAATGTTCACTCCTTCCATAGCATTGACTTACTTCGGAGTTTGCACTTGATTTAGTTGGGCTTTTGCTAGTTGAGTCATGGTAGTTATCAATTCGTCAATGATTTGACCATCGGCGTTTCTGCCATCTCATACAAAATCTCACATGCCTCTGCATAAGACGTAGTCATAAAGTTCCCTCCGGCTAGTTGATTCACTACACATTAGTTGGTTGTGTTAATCCCATGATAGAAGGTTTGTTGAATCATGTTTTCCGTCATATCATTGTTGGGACATTCCTTAACCATTGTTCTATAATGCTCCCATATCTCGTGTAGTGGTTCATTCGGCTCTTGCTTGAATGGAAAAATTTCATCTCGAAGTGTAGCCATGTGTCCGGGAGAGAAGAACTTAACAATGAACTTTTCCGCCAACTCATCCCAAGTGTGAATGGAATGGTTTGGTAATCGTTCCAACCAATCTAAAGCTTTCCCCCGTAGAGAGAAAGGAAAGAGCCTTAGCCCAATACATCCTCGGAGACATTCGTTTGCTTGCTCCCCCAACAAGTATCCACAAACCTCTTTAAATGTTTATAAGCATTTTGTGTTGGAGCACCGGTGAAAAATCCTCGTTGCTCAATCAAAGTGAGCATCACATTGGTTATTTGGAAGTTGTCCACCCTAATACGGGGAGGGACTATTGCACTAGCATAACCTTCGTTGGGCAATATCCGGTGTGGAGCCGCTCTTGGTGGAGGTGGGGGTGGAGTCAGTATATTGTCATGAGGCACCTGGCCTCTTCGATTGGCTTGAGATTCAAGAGTTACCTCCTCGACTTGCTCATCCTTTCCATCCACATCCCCCCTAAGGCACATTTCCGAGATCATTATTTGCCTCCATGGTTGTACCTACAATTTCTCACACAAATTAGTAAAACGGAAGGAAAAAAAGATATTCCAAAAACAAACCCAAATATATAGCTAACACTATTTTAACTCCCTGGCAACAATGCCAAAAATTGATCCACGTCCAATCCGCACTCAATAGTGAGTGGAAACGGTCGTTGGAAGAATAGTACCAAACGAGAGTCGGGGTCGATTTTCACATGGAGTTACAATGGGTGTTAGGAGTATACACTTGACGAGAGCGAATGGATTAACTAAATTTGCACTTCCACAAAAGGTTTTGATTTCAAATTCTACTTTTACTCTAGCAATTGTAAGCTAAGAAAAGAAACTAGAAGCGAATGATTATTTTTGGTGTTTTTTCAAATAGTTAAAATACCTAGGGATGTGACCATAACCTAGGTGTTCGCTTAATGGGGTAAATACGTTAATACTTGTTTTGTTGATTGGGGTGTATTATAGCTCTCAACTCTACGTTACCCACTAAATACCTATTGGTCAAAGAGTAATTTTGCCCAATTTGGCTTTCTCAAGTCCAAATGGGTATCAAACAAAATAGTTGATATGAGCTCAAGTCGGGTTCTTACTATCTCTAGTTTGAATAATTTAATTAGGCTAATCAAACTCTCAATTAACCCAATTTCTTGTTAGCCAAGTTATCCTAGACTAGGTCCATCTTTCTAAAGTAGAGAATAAGTCAAAAAGTCATGAATCAATATTTACAACCATTAATTCTAAAATTGAAGCATAAACTAAGTTAAATAATCAACACTCAATCATAAACAAGCATTAAATTAAATACCCATAAGATTTACACACTAGGGCTGAGTCACAACCTTAGTAAAAATCTAGCTACTCATAATGGAAATTGAAGAAAATAAAGAAGAAATGCTAATTAAACTCATAATCAAAGATTAAAATAATAAAATATAATATTTAAGCACCAAAATAATCACAAACTTCCTAAAATGGCAAAATGTAACGGCTACAGCAGCTCAAACTTCGAAACTTGATCTAAAAATATGAAACTCATCTATTTATAGTGGCCCAAAATTCGCTGACAAAAATGTCCCTCGGGAGGTTCTGCGGCCACAGAACTGCGAACCACACTCTTTTGATTCGGTGCCCTTTATTGCCTTGTGATTCATGTCACTCCTTGTTGAGTCGTATTTCATCATGTGAGACCAAACTTTCAATATTCCTGCAATTTACACATTTTTATTAGTTTCGGGAACATAAATCAATACTTTCGGACTAAAACAAAAGTAAAAAGGTGCTAATAAGTAGTCAAAATCCCTACTTATCACGTAGCAGCTAATCATGGAGCATGGAAGAAACGAGAATTTCAATACAAGGGAATATAGTAACAATTAGCAAGTTAAGGTATAGGAAGAAATTAAAGCACGTAACAGTTAAGACATGGAATAAAATAATTAATAAAATGTGGAAAAACATAGAAATAAGTATTTTGACTGTGTATATACACTCGTCGCCTTGCATATACGTCGCTACACTTATAATTCACATAGCACACAGCTCAAGGGTTCGTAATTCCCTCAAATCAAGATTAGACCCAACACTTACCTCGCTCTGCAAGCAAATCAAAGCACAACTGGGGCCTTTCCTCTAAAATTCGCCTCCGAATCAACCGAATCTAACCAAAATCGACTTAATATCAACAAATAATGCTAGGAAAATCAATGACAATACATAAAGTTAAGATTTTTATGCTTTTTCCAAAAAGTCAACCCCGGGCCCGCTTGGTCAAAACCCAATATTCGGACCAAAACTTGATTACCCATTCACCCCTACCCAGTTATGTAATTTGTTTCGAAATCTGACCTCAATTTAAGGTCTAAATTCAAAATTTACAAAAATTACTAATTCTACCCAAATCCCTAATTTTTACCATGAAAATCTTAGATTTGATGTTGAAAACACTTGAAAAGTAATGGGTAATTGAAAAAAAAAATAGATTAAAGTTGCTTACCAATGAATTTAGAAACAAAACTCTTGGAAAAATCGTCTCTATGGTGTTTAGGGTTGAGAGTTTGAAAGAAATGACCTAAATCTCGTTTTTTTTCCTCTTTTGTTCAGGCGCAGATATCACAATTGCAACCTGGGATTCGCAAATGCCAACTCCCGCAAATGCGAGAAATGCATCGCAAATCCGAAGAAACCCACATCTATGATGTCATCGCAAATGCGAACACTGAAGCTTCGCAAAAGTGATAAATTAATCGCAATTGCGATCCCTGCTGTTACCAGACCCTTTTCGTAATTGCGAAGAAAAGCTCGTAAATGCGATAATGACATACTTGATCAGATGTCGAAAATGTGATCCCCCACCTCGCAATTGCGACGTTTGCAGACCATACCAGCATCAGAGGGTCATCAGCTATTCTTCTAAGTCCAAAATCACTCTGTAGCCTATCCTAAGCTCACACGAGCCCCTCGGGCTCCAAACCAAATATGTGCACAAGTGCAATAACATCATACGAACTTGTTCGCGCGATCAAAATACCAAAATAATACGTAGAACTATGAATCGGACACCAAAACAAATAAAATTTTCAAAGAAACTCAAGAACATAAAATTTTACATCTAGACGTCCGAATCTCGTCAAATCAACTCTGTTTTGCACCAAAATTTGCAGACAAGTCATAAGTCCTGAAATGAACCTATTTCAAGTTTCGGAACCGAAATCCGAACCTGGTAGCAACCAAGTCAACCTACGGTCAAATTTAGGAATTCTTTTAAACCTTTAAATTGCTAGTTTTCAACAAGTTACGTCAAATCAAATTAGGGACTTTCCGATTCGATTCTGGGCATACGCTTAAGTCCCGATTCACTATACGGACCCACCGAGACTGTCAAAACACTGATCCGGGTCCGTTTATACAAAATATTGACCGTAGTCAACTCAAATAAGTTTTAAAGAACGATTTCACATTTTCATCAGTTTTCTCATAAAAACTTTCCGGAAAAAGATACAGACTATGCACGCAAATCGAAGAAGGCTAAGCGGAGCTATTCGAGGTCTCGGAATACAAAAATAAAGGAAAAACTACAAATGACCTATCAGGTCATCACATTATCAAACTTTCCGGTGGAAAAATATGACGTGGCAGTCCATATGAATTTTTTATATTTTTGAATTACATAAAATAATTAACACCCAAACAAAACATAGAAAATCCACCTATACACCCCAACCTAACCTGCTAAAATTAAAAATCCACCCGCTAAATAAAATCAAATGCTAAAACGCACCTTATTGCAAATGCATCTCTCTTCTTCTTATAAAAAAATAAATTTTTTCCTCATGGTTTCACTCTAGTCTTTAATCTCGTACCTATTATTATTTTATAAAAAGTACAAGAAAAATCGTGAAAAGAAGAATACAGGTCATTGAAATAAGAAGAACACAGGTCACTCTAGTCCTTAGTTCTTAACTTCGTACCAATTACTATTTTATAAAATTAGAGTAAAACCATGAAAAACAATTATTTTTTATAAGAAGAAGATTGATGCATTTATAACATGGACACATTTTAACGTTTGGTTTTATTTAGTGGTAGATTTTTATTTTTAGTTGGTCGGGTTAGGTGTATGGGTGAATTTTCTATGTTTTGTTTCGGTGTTAATTATTTATTTGGTCCAAAAATATAAAAAGTCCATGTGGACTATTACGTCACATTTTTCCATCGAAAAATTTGATAATTCTGGTTGAATGACTATATGTATGCAATAGGAATAATTGAGTGACTTTCCTGTTACAAACGAAAGAAAAGTGATTTTAGTCTATAATTTTGGATAGTTAGGTGATGATGAGTAATAGACTACAAATTTGAGACATTTGTGTCGTGGGTGAATGTATATGGATCACAAAATCTATGGAGTATGTTTAGAGAACTTGGAAACACTAGATTCCATATATGTTGCTGATCAATTGGAAGGAGATTTTTACAGCAATATCTAACGTCTAATCTTATCGACAGTCTCATCCGTCTTGTTGATCTCGAGAAGCTAAGAATTCATCTAGAATAGAGAATTTTTCATGAAGGGGGTTTCAAGAAACTCAAGTTGCTACAGATTAAAGTAAACATCAATATCTAGCTTGGTCACCGAAATCGTTTCATGTTTGAAGTAAACATCAATATAAGTGTGACACCTATCATGTTTAGTTTCAGCAAACATCCTTTTAGTATAAAGGAATTGGAAAGTTTGCCTTGTAATTACTGTAGGCATGTAAAACATTTATTGAATTTAAATTTAGTAAATAATTTGGATTATATTTTTAATATATTAGTCCAAATAAATATAATGGACTAATATAATTAAATAAATTATATAAGTCCAATATTGTTAAATAGATAACTCTTAATCCATTGGGTCATCCCATTAAGTGGGGTTACAAGTGATGAGCCCACTTCTTTAAGTCCAAGATGTCATATTCCTAGATGCCCAGTTGGCGCCACGTGTCAAATGATGTGGCACGCCAAGTGAAATGGAAGAGCCAATAGGATCGTGCCACGTGTCAAAATGACAAGGCATGCCAAGTCAAATTAAAAGGCCGATGAAACCGTGCCACATGTGCAAGTGACATGTTCTGACCAATCAAATGCGGCCTTGTCACGCTTCGATCTGATTGGTCGGAAAGAATTTGTTCCCATCACAACTCTTCCTTCCCACAACTATAAATATGGGTCTTCATAACCCAGAAAGGGGACCAGAAGTTATAACAAGAAAACGCAAGGGAGCTCATGGATCAGAGGCCACAATTCTCTGCAACTTCAAGCATTCAAGCACTTTAACACAAATTTCAAGTATTCAAGATCAAGAAAAAAGTCAAATCAAATACAAGGCGTTCAAGATCAAGGTTACTTGTTCGTGATAGAATTCGTGGCGACTATCAAAGCGTTCATGATGGATAAATCAAATTCAAATTCAAGATCAAGCTCAAAGGCCATTGAATTTATATTTGAAAAGTAAAATCAGAGGAATCATAGAGATTGTAACACTCATACTATTCGAAATCAAATACAACGATTATTGCAATATTTTTCGGTTTCGATTATTTTCTTGACGTAAATTTATTATCTATAATTACATCATGTAATTACACCTAATTCTTTACCCTCTCTTAAGAATTGGAGAGTGTAATTACTCCCTCCCAATTACACCAAATTTCTCACTAACCAAGTAATTACTTGATTAAACAAACACGTCAAAATAAATCATTACACTCAATTACGCCCAAATCTAATTCCCTTATGTCTTTCCAAACAAGCTCTAAACGAAGGACGGAACAACATTTCTCGGAAACGTATATGTGAAGCTGTAGATTAGAATAGTGAAGGAGATATAAGTCTAAACATTGTTTTAAAAGTTGAATGCGCAGAGCTAGATATTTTGCTTATATTATAGACCCGCAGTCATTTTATATCTAATATATTGTAGTAAATAAAAGAAAAATTATAAATTATTTATAGAAAAACATTTAAAATTTTATATAAAACGTAAAAAAAGCTTGATTTAAAGTTTTAGGCGCAATAATAATATATGCCTATGAAAATGTAAAATATGAGTCAATTACTTAAATGATCACTTAACTATCCGAAATTATCTAGTAAGTCATCTTTCTTCCGTTTGTAACAGAAAAGTCTAACACTCAGAAGGTCACTCGACCAAGTTTTTTAAACTTTTGATTGTCAAATACCTATTTTATCCTATAACTTATAAACTTTTGTCTTTTTTTTATTTTTAATTTTTTAATATTATAATTTTTTTCTCTTTTTGATCTGCATTATAGACTTACCTATAGAACAAATAAATTTTATTTATAAAATATTAGTTTTCTAGCATATATAATGTCGGAATAATAAAATAATTGAGCATAATTTCAAGAATATATAATGTTATTATAAAATATACCTCTACTTTAAATAATTATTTTTTATATTACGTGCATGAAATATATATTTTGAAAACTTTTATTTTCTTTCATTTTCAATTTTGTAAATAATATTTTGAGTTTTTGTTATTAATATTAAAATTATTAGTACGAACAAATTATTCTAATTATATTTTTAATATGCTTAATATTTTATTATTCCAACATTATATATGTTTAAATACTTTTTTATTTATAAATACTTTTTTTTCTTTTATAGATAAGCCCATAATATAAATTAAAAAGAGAAAAAAAAATTATAATATTAAAAAGTAAAAAAAAGAAAGGATAAAAGGTGATAATTTAGAAGGTAAAATAGATATTTAGTAATCAAAAGTTTGAGAAATCTAATTGAGTAACCTTCTGAGTGCTATATGCATATTTAAGTGACTTTTCTCTTGCAAACAAAAGAAAACTAACTTTAGTAGATAATTTCGGATTGACTGACCATTTGAGTAATGGGCCATGTAAAAGAGCTTGATTTAAAAGCGACGTGAGTGTTAACTTTACCTTTGATGTGCAGAAAGATTGCCATCACGCTCGATTTGTTTTTTGAATATTTATATGTGTCTGCTAATGCAGAGATAAGTGCGAAATATGAATTATTACAATGACCAAGCTGAAAATTGTTATTTTCATTTTTTCCTGAGCTCAGCTTCTTTTTTGTTTAAGCCAATATGGCACTGAGTTGGTTGCCTAGTGACTAATATATATTAATAAAATCCCATTAAAATGGGTGCATAATAATACAAATAGTTTGTAGCGAAATAAAATATTGAATCACAGCTAGATAATTCAAATACAGTAGCTATTACAAAGGTGAAAGTTATTTGCTTTCCATTAGTATGTAGTGCAGATGGATCCAAATGCCTAGTGCAAAAAGAAGTAGCACCTCTATCGCTCTCACCAGGCGCCAGAATTTGCATGATCAAGGCATTTTGTGAATTCCAATGGATCACACTATTGCAATGAAGCAATCCAGATCTGTGCTGGCAGACACATTTGTTGTTCCATGTGGAATTCCTTACTTTTGGTCCTTGGTAATAAGTCGTGATCTCTTATTCAAAATGAAGGCATAAGCTATTTGTCACTGCATGCATCTGAGAATCTTATATCCAAATTTGATGAACACAAGTATTGCTGCATTTTGAAGTAAGTATCAGTAAACAGATTTAGTGGACAGTACCAAGGATGTTTCTTTATATCTACGTTGCCTTAGCTTGCTGCTTTGAAAAGCTCTGTAATGTTTCAATTTTTTTAATCTCCAGATTGAGTGTGAAAACACACTAATACTACTAGATAATGATCCACAAAAACATAACACATAAGATTTTGTTGAATCAGCAGTTCATCATGTGATTCCTGTGAGTAGCAAAACACTGTCCAGTTCAAAGTGTTTATGCTTATGCACAATATTAATTGGAACCATAAATACTTGACAGTGCTAGTTTGTTCAATTTGAATTTGAGCCATTGCTGCCTTGTCGCATTGTGTGCAAACTGATGTGTTGGTTGCCTGTATTGGAGATGTCATACAGTGCCAAGCCACCTCCATTATGCGCATGTTTCCTTGCCAATAGTACCATCATTGAGGGGTCAATTTCCTTGCTATCCTAATCCTAAGATTAGAAATCCGCACTTTGTCTTGATTGATTAATGTCTTTCCTTCTTTCGGCAATTCAAAGAAGGAGTGAAATGAAACTGGAACTGCATAAGAAAAAATAATGTTAGCTAAATAATCTGCCACTGTATTTCCTTCCCTTAGTACATATTGGAAGATGACATTGAACTGAACCTTCTTCTCCTTTATCCTCCTCACATCTGTTCCAATGCACCATGGGGGATCCCATTCCCCTTCAATTGTCTTCTTCCATTGTCAAAGAGTCAGTCTCAATTATGAGAAGGTGTAGCTTCTTTTCCACGCAGTAGGCCAAGCCTTCAGCAATTGCTTTTGCTTCAGCTACAATGTTGGTTGTTTCACCTATTTCCTTAGTTGTAGCATACACTAAATCTCTATGACAATCACGTATGCAAAAGCCATATGAACTAGGTATTGGATTCCCCCTAGAAGCACCATCTGTATTATACTTAAATCAACTCTCAAATGGAAACTCCCATGTTACTCTCTTGGTCATTACATAATGTTTGCAACCTTCAAAGAACTTGATCATATCCGGCCACATTAATGGAATATTTTGCATCCAAGGGTATCTGGCCTTTGCAAGACTATGTAGAGTCTTATTTACCTCATGAATGATCCTATTGTAAGATACCGATCTTCCATATTTCATTATATTTCTTCTCTTCTAAAGCTCTCATGTAACCACTATAGGTACTGCCTGAATTAGTGGCTTAATCTTTTGGCAACAATGTGTTTCGAGCATGCTCTTATAACTTGATGTACCTGCACCATGTTGACAATTATACCTGCTTCTTGAAGGAATATTTTCCACACCCTGTTTGCAGTTTCACTTTAAAGGAATAGATGTTGGATTGTGTCTTCTTTTGGATTCAAGAAACACCAACACTTGAACACCACCATATAATTATTTCTCCTCCAAAAATCATCAGTTGGTATTTTACCTTTCCACAATCTCCGTAGGAAGAATGAGATTTTAAAAGGAAGACCTTTAATCCACATAGTCTTGTATTCTGCATTTGTAGGTGCCCTGTGCCTTATGTTCTGCCAAGCACTTCCCATTGTAAATCTCCCTGTGGATGTTGGCATCCACTTAGGAGAATCCCAATATTCATCATTGCCATTGAAGTTCACTTCTTGCCTTATATGGTCTGCAATATCTGCAGGGAATGATTGCTCAAGAAGATGATCATTCCAACTGTCTTATTCTCTCAGTTGAGCCACTTCCTGCAGCTCTTCATTAATAGGAAAACCTGGAGGTACAACATTATATAAAGCACCTAAACCAGTCCAATTTTCATTCCACACATTGATAGAACCCTTATTCATCTCCCACAATATGTCATGTTCTACCTCTTCCTTTGCTTCTAACATTTTCCTCCACACATGTGAACCTTGTCTAAATAGAATAACTATAGGTAGTTCTTTCTTACAGTACTTATTTCACATGAAGTTTAACCATATGGACTTAGTTGTTCTGAACTTCCACCATAGCTTGGCAAATAAAGCCTTTGATATATCAAAAAGTGATCTAAAACCTAGACCACCTTCCTCTTTTGGTAAGCTTAAGTTACGCCTTTTTGCCCAACGCCTGCTTCTTCCTTCTTCTCTGTTACTCCAGAAAAATCTCACAAAGTTTTTGTGCAAATGGTCCAACACATTGTGAGAAGGGTCCAGCACTGATAGCATATAAGTGGGCATACTTTGAAGGACACTAGTTATAAGTGTTGCTTTGCTATCATAAGATAGTAGCTTTCCTTTCCAGAAATGCAACCTTGCTTTCACCTTCTTTATGACATCATTGTAGTATTCCTTCCTCTTTCTTGTGTAGAATACAGGGCATCCTAGATAAGTGAATGGAAATTTTCCTTGTTAAAATCCTGTAATTGTCCCTACAGTAGAGGAAATAGATCTTGCCACTTTAGCATGTATGAAATATGAGCTCTTTGTTCTATTTATAAGTTGTCCAGAAGTGTGCTCATATTGGGTGATAACCTCCACCACCTTTTCTATGGAATATGGATCAGCAGAAACAAAGATGATTGTATCATCATCATAAGCTAAATGGTTTAATGGATCAGTCCACTTTGGCATTTCAAAACCTTTAAAGCTTTTATCTTCAAACAACTTATTTAGTGATCTTGATAGTACCTCAGCTGAAATGATGAACAAAGCTGGTGATAAAGGATCTCCTTGCTTGAGACCTCTTGTGGACTTGAAAAACCATGTTGATTGTCCATTAACAAGGACTGAATACCAATTGTTTGATAGTAGATTCCAAATAATGTTGATAAAGTGCTCAGCAAATCCCATTTTTCTCAACACATGAAGTAGGTATTTTCATGAAACCCTATCATAAGCCTTAGCCATATCCAACTTGATCACAACATTAGCTGACTTCCCCCTTAACCTTATATCAGTTTCACTCTCCTGAGTAAGTAAACTATTCTCAAAGATAGTCCTTCCTTTAACAAATCCAGATTGATTGGGGGAGATCAGAGAAGGAAGAATCTTCTCCGACCTATCATGCATTAACCTTGATATGATTTTATTTATGAAATTACTAAGACTTATTGGTCTTAAGTCTGAGAATGTGGTAACAAAAGCTTTTTTTGACAGTAGTACCAGATTAGTGTGAGTTACTGATTTTGGTAATGGAGCTCCACTATAGAAGATCTGCAGCAAGTTGAAGATGTCTTCACCTACTATATCCCAACACTCTTGATAGAAGATTCCAGTGAAACCATCATGTCCACTTGTACTATCTCCACTCAAAGCAAATACTGCTCCCTTTACCTCTTCTATAGTAGGCATTCTACGTAGCTCCTTGTTTTGTTCCATAGATACCGCAGAAGGAACATTACTCAGAATATCAAAGCTTGTTGGATCACCCTCATGATTAAACTGATTTTTGAAGGAAATCTACTGCTTCCTTGGCCAATAAATGGTCCTGCGTTTCAATCCATACCCCATCTCCATTCTGGATCTTATTAAGTTTTAATTTCTGCCTCTTGCCATTGACATGGTTGTGAAAGAATCTAGTATTTCTATCCCCTTCTACAAACCATGTCATGCCTGCTTTCTGTTTCCAGTATTGCTCCTCAATGCTCAAGTATCTTTTCAATTCTGCCTGTGCCTTTTGGAGGACAATTTTATTGTCAATTGTTGGTTCCTCCTCAAACAATATTTCCTTGATTTTAACTATATCTTCCCTAATGGCCAGCTGCTTAAATATATCTCCATAGAAAGTGCTATCGTCACCCTTCTCACCTTCTGTTTGAACATCCATAATGGATCTCCAATGAAGTCTGCTACCCAATTCGGCAAACTACATCCTTGAAAGTCTCATGCTTTATCCAGAAATTTAGTAATCTAAAAGGTTTCACAAGATGTGTTGTGTTAGCTCCCCAAATCATCAGCAAAGGTGTATGATCTGAACCTGTTCTTATGAGATGTTCCATTTCAATGTTGGGGAAAAGACTTTGGAAAGGCAAATTGACTAATATTCTGTCCAACCACTTGAAAATACGCTCAGCTTCTTATTTCAAGAACATATTGCCAGGAAAATTTATTTGGATTGTTTTCGAGAAGATATTGAATCCATGTTAGTTGTCCTGTAAAGCAGTCAATACTTTCTACATTGCATATAAAATTTCAAGTTGGCTAGATGTTACAATTACACAACTCCGAGGTGTGACATATGACTATAATATACTCAAGATCCCCCAGTCTTTTTCTTGAATAACTTATTCTTGGTGGACTGGCCCCTCTAAACCAAAAGTCGATCAACCCCAATAAAAAATGACTTGATGGGGTGGAGTTTGTTAGTAGCCCTTGTGCATTTTCAAGAGTTTTTGCTGAACAAAAAAGTATACTAACTTGATTCTTCCCACTGGAAAAACGCCCAGAAACAGATCTAGAAAGAAATGGCTTATGCTGTTGTAACTTCACTTATGACAACTCTTGAACAAGTGTTGCAATTCAATCCAAGTTTGATATCTGAAAGCAAGCTGCTTATCGATTCTCTTTATGGAAGACTTTCTTCATTGCAAGCTTTTCTTGAGGATGCGGGAAAACGGATCAATGATCAAGAAGCGTTGACTATTTTGGAGAAGAAGATCAGAGATGCAGTGTATAAAGCAGAAGACACAGTTGATTTGTGCTTAAAAAGAATCCATGTGGCTGACATTGATAGCAATCAAGACAACGCTCGTCGTATGCTTTATGACGAGTTGCAGCAAATAGGAAAGGTAATGGATTCCATACAAGAAGAACTGATGAAATTCAAGAATGAGAACCAACATATCAAAGATCTCCCTGCAATAAATTTTTTCCCTCTCCGCTCATCCGGACATGTCGTGGATGAGGAATATAATTTTGTCGGAATGGAGAATGTCTTCAACAAGGTACTCAATCAACTCATTGGAGGGAATGCACGGGAGCTGAATGTCGTCTCAGTTGTTGGTATGGGTGGTATTGGTAAGTCAACTCTTGCAGGAAGCATTTTTAGGAATACATCAGTATTCTGTCACTTTGATGTCTCATCATGGGTAACTGTCTCTCAAGAATATGATGTTAGAGAAATGCTTTTAGATGTTTTAAGTTTTGGTACACCGTCTCTGAAGGCAATGTATAGTAATTTGAGCAATGACCAACTATTAGAGCAAGTGTATAGAAAACTGAAAGGCAAGAGGTATTTGATAGTTTTGGATGATATATGGAGTATAGAGGCCTGGAACCTAGTCATAAGATCATTTCCTGATGATGAAAATGGAAGTCGAATCATGTTAACTACGAGGCTCTCAGAAGTAGCAGTTTCTGCTGGTAATGGTTACACTTTTGACATGCCTTTCCTTAATCTGGAAAATAGTTGGAAACTATTGGCCGACAAGGTATTTGGTATCGCAGGCTGTCCTCTTCGATTGGAGTCAATGGGAAAGCAGATAGCACAACAGTGTCAAGGATTACCTCTCTCTCTCGTTGTCATAGCCGGGCTTCTCCCCAAGATCAATAGGACATATAAGGATTGGAAAAAAGTTCTCGAAATCATGAAATCACATGAAGGTTCAACCTCTGAGCAGTGTTTAGCAATACTGGCTTTGAGTTATAACTACTTGCCTTGTAGCTTAAAAGCTTGTTTTCTTTATATGGGCGTTTTTCCTGAAGATGAAGAAATCCCTGTGGATAAGTTGATCAAAATTTGGGTTGCTGAAGGTTTTCTGAAGCCAAGTAGCCATAAAAAGTTGGAAGAGGTGGCAGAAGAGTGTTTAGAGGATCTAGTTAGCAGAAGTTTGATTATTGTTAGTAGACGAAGAGCCAATGGCAAAATTAGAAGTTGCAGAATTCATGATCTCCTTAGGCAATTATGCTTGAGAGAAGGAAAATCTGACAAGTTCTTTCATGTCATAACTAAAAGTTTTGAAATGTCTGCAGAAGGAATGGAGATTGAACATCGACTGTGTTTGCACCCAGATGGTTTAGAAAATCAAAGTCTTGGACTGGAGAAAGGTAATTTTGATTCAGTTCGGACCATCTTGTGCCTCGGTGAACTCCATTCTTTTTTCAACTCTGGATGCTATAAAATAGTGGATCCCCGTTTTGAATTGCTAAGGGTATTGGACGTACTGAATATTCACTTTCCAAGTTTTCCCTATGAGATAACAGAATTAGTACAGTTGAGATATGTTAGTTTTACCACTGGTAGTGAAGTTCCGGCGTCCATATCCAATCTGTGGAATCTACAAACGATGGTTGTTATTTCAGTTGCAGAAAATGAATTAACCCTGCCATTGGAAACTTGGAAGATGTCAAGTCTGAGACATTTCAATCCAGGGAGAATGTACATGCCTGCTCCTCCGAAGGCACAAAATTTTCTTGGTTTAGAATACTTAGAAACACTTCATTCATTACGAACTGCTGATTCCAGTTGGAAGGAAATTTTTATGGCCGTCACTAATGTAAAGACATTGGGAGTTTTGATCAATCCAGATCTTAATGAATGGTCTAATTTTAGTGACAGTCTAATCTGTCTAGTTAATCTCCGGAAGCTAAGAATTCATCTAGCACTTCCCCCTTATGTACAGTTTTTCCGACGGCTTCCTGCTCCGCAATGGAACGCTTTCCCTACAAAACTAATGCATTTGACACTTGAAGCAACACATCTGCTATGGAAGGATATGAGTTTTCTCGGTAAATTACCCAATCTTGAGGTTCTCAAACTAAAATATTTTGCGTTTCAAGGGAGCAATTGGAATCTGAATGAAGGGGGTTTCAAGAAACTCAAGTTGCTACACATTTTCATGACAAACTTGGTTCGCTGGAAAGCTACCAGTGATAGTCTTCCTAGCCTTGAGTGTCTAGTTTTAAGGCATTGCTATAAATTGGAGGAGATTGCTATTGAGATTGGAGATATTCCCACATTAGAATTGATCGAGTTGCATCATTGTAGCCACTCTGCTGCCACTTGTGTAGAGGAAATTCTTGAAGAACAAAAAGGCCTGGGAAATGAAATACTGGTCGCCCATGCCTACAATACCGGAGGTATGTAAAAACTCATAAAGCTTAAGAGACATTTGATCTGTATTTCCCATTTCTATTGACTTCACCGACATACAACTTGTAGTGCGATACTTTGACATGAGAGGTGAAGTTGATGAAGAAGATGATATTGCTTCCACCTACGGCTCAGATGTAACGTATAATCATATGAGCAATATGCATGTAGGTGCAAATACATCTAGCTTGTCTGCTTTTGTATTCATTACTTTCATCCGTTCTCACAATTGTTTTTCTATACCACTGCTGAACCATTAGAGATATATAATAGTCTATTTTGTAAGTTAATTGAGTGAAGTTTCTGCCTTACTGAAGCTACCTAATTCCTGAAATTCCCTTCTGTATGCTGCTGGCAGAGAAAATTCCTTACCAAGGCGAGGGAAGAAGTAGTCAATGTGGAACATACAAGCGAAGATATTAATTTTGATGTTGAAGAGCTAGCATGTAGTCGTTGGATCACGACATGCTTAAAATATGAGGAGAAGCCCAAACAGTTGAGGTTAGAATATGGATCAGAACGTGTACAGGGGGATAGTTCTACCGATAAATTACCTCAAGGAGCAAGAGTAGTTCGTGATCTTAGTATAAATCTTAGCCGAAGATCTGAGGAGAAGGCCAAACAGTTGATCTTAGATTATGCAGGATCAGAATGTCGCCAGGGAAATGCAGATCTTGAAGTGAATTTTTCGCCTCCATCCTCTCCAGGTAGTGAAGACATTGATATTACTCTGAATGATAGAAGATATCGCAATTCCAGTAAAAAATCCCAGTTATATTCAAAGTTGAAGAGATTAATTGGGCAAAAGTAAAGATGAATCCAGTTCCTGCTAGATCTTTTGTCCAAGCAAGACTAGATGATCAGGAATGCATGTTACACTGTAGCCATCACCAGTTCCAAAACAGGCAGTACAAGATTTTCTTGGATTATATAGGTTTTTGTTTTTTGAGTTTGACTACTTGATTTAAATATTTTGAGTTGTGTGATATACGCACTTCTGTGATACCCCGAATCATTCTCAAGTTGCTGAGCCACTTAAGTTATGTAACGTACTTAAATGTTGTTTTTTTTATGTTTTGACTGTGTTTGATCACATGAAATTGCATTTGGACAATAGTGCCATAGTGGAAAGCAGCAGTGGTTTTCAGCTAATTCCAGCGCCACAACGGTGGCACTTAGGAGGCTGTCGCTATGGAGCTAGAAAATATATTAGGCACTGGTTGGGCTTAAACCTTATAATTAAATAATATCTAATCAGTTAAATCTACAGTACTGAATTCCAGACAATTAAAACTTTTAAGAGCTTGATACTACTTGGGGGAAAAGGAATTGAAACCCCCTAGCTCCTCTCCAAGACCAAATCAAGGTTTTCTAAGGATTAACGGTAAAACTTTCCCTTAGAAAATATATTTGCCATTGAACTCCATTGTGGGCCAGTACAAATCCAAATTTGGAGTGAGGAAGAGTTTGACTTTTAGATATAAGTAATTAAGGTTTAAAGTTCTTGTGGGTTATGAGTTGGTACATGAACTTTAATGATATGATTTGCATTAACTGTTATATTTTCTCACATGTTTGGAGAAGTATTTGTTGGTTTTGACTAATTTATAGCATTGAAGGACAAGGTGAGCGGTGGTCTGAACATTGACTTGTTTTCCAAATGGCATGTTACATAAATTGAGATTTTTTATGCAAGCAGTAATAGTCTTCCTAGACTTGAGGTTAGGGTCTTGAAGTATTGTTATAAAATGGAGGAGATTCCAACGAGATTGGAGATATTCCCACATTAAAATCGATTGAATTGCATCATTGTAGCCAAGCTGCTGTCAGGGCCGGCTCAAGGCACAAGCCACTAAGGCAAGTGTGTCAGGCCCCTAATTTTTGGAGCTCCCATTTTCTATTAATAGTAGTTACTAATGGTAGGAATTGGGTGTATAATTATCTTTTTTCTTTAAACAATATCGAATAAAACTAAAAATATAGAATTCTGATAAAAAAGGAAAGACAATTTTTTGTTTATAGTTTATGTGACCTGATTTGTGAATAGAGATAATTTTTGGGCCATTTGCATTTGACATAAGTAGTGGGAATGTAACCCAAATTATGCGTCTTTTTATCTTTCTCACTGGAAATGTATGCTTTTACTCATTTTTTCCATTCTTCCAACAGTGTCAATATTTTGTCAAAAAACCAAGCTTTAAGGGCATTGAAACAAGTAAATTACATTGTGATGACCCGATATGTCATTTATAGTTTTACCCTTCATTTATGTGTTCCGAAACCTCTAATAGCTCCGTTTAACCTTTCTCGATTTGCGTGAACAGTCAGTGTCCTTTTTTCGGAAAGTTATGAGAAAATTAATGAAAATGTGAAATCGTGCCCCAAAACTCATTTGAGTTGACTACGGTCAACGTTTTGTACAAACAGACCCAGATCAGTGTTTTGATAATTCCGGTGGGTCCATATCGTGATTTGTAACTTGGGCGTATGCCCGGAATCGAATTCGGAAGTCCATATCTTGATTTAACGTAATTTTGTTGAAAACTAGCAATTTAAAGGTTTGAAGAATTCCTAAGTTTGACCGTAAGTTGACTTTGTTGCTACCGGGTTCAGATTTCGGTTCTGGAACTTGGTATAAGTCCACTTCAGTATTTATGACTTGTCTGTAAATTTTGGTACAAAACGAAATTGATTTGACATGATTCGGACGTTTAGGTGTAAATTCGCATGTTTTTAAGTTTATTTGAAAATTGCATTCTTTTTGGTGTCAGATTCGTAGTTCTAGGTGTTATTTTGTTGTTTTGATCGCGCGAGCGAGTTCGTATGATGTTTCCTGACTTGAGTGCATGCTTGGTTTAAAGCCCCGAGGGTTTGGGTGAGTTTCGGACGCGTGGCAGAGTGTTTGAAAGAGTAGAACTTTGTTGGTTTTGGTGCACAGGTCTTAGATCTCGCATTTGCAAGGTTAGGGTCGCATTTGTGATAGTAGGTGAGCTTTGTCACGTTCACATTTGCGAACAAATTCTTCGCATTTGCGATTAGGGGCTGGGGGAAGCTGGTTCGCATTTGCGATCAAAAGGGTCGTATTTGCGGAAGGTCCTAGTTCGCATTTGCGATGCCAACAGAGGTGGGGGAAGTTTGCTTTTGCGAGAACTTCTTCGCATTTGTTACGACATCTGCGCCTGGACAAAAAGCTGAGAATGAGGAATTTAGCTCATTTTTCTCAAACTCTCAACCCTAAATACCCTAGAGACGATTTTTTCAAGAGACTTTCTTCCTAAATTCATTGGTAAGTGACTTTAATCTATTTCTTTTCAATTACCCATTAGATTTCATAAGTTTTTCAACATCAAATCCAGAATTTTCATGGTAGAAATTAGAGATTTGGGTAGAATTAGAGATTTTGTTAAATTTGGGATTTAGACTTCGAATTGTGGTCGGATTCGAAACTAATTACGTAATCGGGCTCGGGGGTGAATGGGCAATTGGATTTTGGTCCGAATCTCGAGTTTTGACCAAGCGAGCCCGGGGTTGACTTTTGTTGACTTTTTGAAAAATGAGTAAAGATCTTAACTTTATGTATTGTAATTGATTTCCCTAGCATTGTTTGACATTATTGAGTCGATTTTAGTTAGATTCAATTGGTTTGGAGGCGTATTTTATAAGAAACGCCCTGCTTGAGCTTTGATTTGCTTGCGAAGTGAGGTAAGTGTTGGGTCTAACCTTGATTTGAAGGAATTAGGAACCTTTGAGCTATGTGCTATGTGAATTACATGTGTAGCTGCGTATATGCGACGTGGCGAGTGTATATACGCCGTCAAAATACTTGTTTCCATGCATTCCCGTATTTCATTAATTATTTCATTCTATGTCTTAACTGTTACATGTTTTAATTGCTTCTTATGCCTAACTTGCTACTTGCCACTTATTTCTCTCATATTAAATGTCCGTTTCTTCCATGCTTCCATAATTAATTGCTACTTGCTTTAATTGTCTTACTTGTACACTTTAATTGTCATATAATTGACTTGTCTTGTTGTTTTGTATTAATTGTAGCATTCCTTGATTTGGTACGAGGTTCCTTTATGGCTTGTTTTTATATTCTTTAATCATACCGATTCTTGTGAATTAAGTTGTTGAATTGCTTGCATTTATTGGTTTTGTTTATGGATCGAGTTGCACGCCGCAACGAGTGGAATAAAGGAGGATTGATATTGATATAGTAGGATCGGGTTGCACGCCGCAACGAATTTTACATGTGATTTTGATATAGTGAAATAAGACAGGATTATGATATTGATTCAGATTATATGGTGGGATCGGGTTGCGCACCGCTTTACATGTTATTCTTGATATTGATATGGTAAAATAAGAGAGGATTGTATTTGTACGGTGGGATCGGGTTGCACGTCGCAATAAATTGTGTGTTTTGTATTCATTGTGCATTGTGTTAGCTTTCGGTGTTTTCGTACGAGATTCTGAGGACCGATATTTCTAGTTTTACTGATTTCGAGGATTGAGTTTACTTTCATAAGTTAACTGCCTTATTTTTTCCGTGTTTCTTTCTTGTTATTATTATTATTATACTGCATACAGGTTATTGTAAGTAACCTACCTTAGCCTCGTCACTACTTTGTCGAGGTTAGGCTCGGCACTTACAGAGTACACAGGGTCGGTTGTACTCATACTAAACTCCACACTTCTTGTGCAGATTTTGGAGTGGGTCCTAGCGGCGGTCAATAGATTGCTCGGATTGATTACCTGACGGAGACTTTCGGTATAGCTTCTCGGCGTTCGCAGACCTGAAGTCCCCTTCTACCTTATCTTAGCTGTTTATTTCATTTCAGACAGTTTTACTTTCATTTAGACCATTATCTATATTATTCTAGTCGCTCGTATACTTGTGACACCGGTTCTGGTGATTGTATCTAGATATTGCGGTTATTATAGTTTTTCTCACTCTATTTCAGTTTATTCAGTTTAATTAGTATCAGTTAATTTGATTTGTTAAAATGGCTAAAAACTATTCTAACATTGCCTAGCAAGTGAAATGTTAGGTGCCATCACGATCCCGAGGGTAGAAATTCCGGGTCTTGACAAGTTGGTATCAGTTCATTAGGTTGCCTAGATCTCACGAGTCACGAGCAAGCTTAGTAGAGTCTGGAGGATCGGTACGGAGACGTATGTACTTATCTTCCAGAGGCTATGGAGTTTAGGAACAATTTCACTTCTTTCTTTCTCTATCGTGCGATTTTATTCTATCATTGATGATTGAACCATTCTACTCTTATTCTCTCGCAGATGGAGAGAACACGCACTGCATCTACAGTCGGACAGGAGCCGGAGCCCTCTGTGGCAGCTACTACTAGGGGCAGAGGTCGAGGCTAAGGCTGAGGCAGAGGTAGAGCTTAGCCTAGAGCTCGAGTAGCAGCACCTGCAGTGGAGCCTCATATTGATCACGGGGAGGAGTTTCCAGCTCAGACTGTACCCGTCAGACCATCTCAGGTTCTGGAGGGATTCGTAGCCACTCTAGTGCTTCAGGACACTCTAGTCCGTTTGGTGGGCCTTATGGAAAGTGTGGCCTAGACCAGTACATTCCCGGTATCACCAGCCGTCTCTCGGGCTGAGAAAGAATCATAGACTCCCGCTACTCACACCCCGGAGCAGGTAGCTCGCTAGTATCAGACTCCAGCAGCGTCGCCAATTGGGGTGGTTCAGCCGGTTGTTGCGGCACAGGCTGGTGATAGGCCTACCATGTCTTCTGAGGCCCTGTTGAGGTTGGATAAGTTTACCAAGCTCTTCCCTATTCACTTCAGTGGTGCATCTTCTGAGGACCCATAAGATAACCTGGACCGTTGCCACGAGGTGTTGCGCAACATGGGTATAGTTAAGACCAATGTGGTTGATTTTGCAGCATTTCAGATGACTGGTTCCGCCAAGAGGTGGTGGAGAGATTATATGTTGACTAGACCAGCTGGGTCGCCATCACTTACCTGGGATCAGTTCTCACAACTATTTCTAGAGAATTTCATTCCTGTCACTCTAAGATAGGACTACCGCAGGCAGTTTGAGCATCTTTAGCAGGGTAGTATGAATGTTACCCAGTACGAGACTCGGTTTGTGGACCTAGCTCGCCATGCCACTATCTTGCTTCCTACTGAGAGGGAGAGAGGGAGGAGATTTATTGATGGGCTCACTTTCACTATCAGGCTACAGATGGCCAAGAAGACTGGAGATGATATTACCTTTCAGAGGGTTGTAGATATATTGCTAGAAGGATCGAGATGGTCCATTCTCAAGAGAGGGTGACGGTGTCTGACAAGAGGCCTCGTCATTCCGGTAGTTTCAGTGGCACTTCATCTGGAGGCAGGGGTAGTTTTGGTAGAGGCCATCCTCCCAAACCATTTCAGTAAGCGCTTCAGGCATCTCATAATACTTTAGGGAGTCGTGGTCCTTATGTGCCTCATTCTGGGCAGCCAGCCTATAGTGCACCATCAGCTCCTATCAGTGCGCCTCCGATTCAGATCTATCACCGTGGTTATTCTGCCCATTCGGGTCAGCTTCAGCTTCAGCAGCCACAACAACATGATGGGTGTTTTGAGTGTGGAGATATTGGTCACATCTGGAGGTTATGTCAGAGATTGTTGGGCAGCATGCCACAACAGAGTTCTCATGCCATGGTTCTGACACCGGTTGCTCCACCGCCCGCTCAGCCAACTAGAGGCAGGGGTCAGGCATCCAAAGGTGGAGGTCATGCCATTAGAGGTGGAGGTCAGGCTGTTAGAGGTGAAAGCCATCTAGTTAGAGGTCATCCCAGAGACGTACTTCAGAGTGGTGGGGCCAAACCCCAATGTTATGCTTTCCTAGCTAGGTATGAGGCCGAGTCATCTGACACCGTTATTACAGGTATTGTTCCAGTTTTTCATAGAGATACTTCAGTTCTATTTGATATGGGCTCTACTTATTCCTACGTGTCATCCTACTTTGCTTCATATCTAGTTATGCCTCGTGATTCTTTGAGTGCTCCTGTGTATGTGTCCACGCTTGTAGGAGATTCTGTTATTGTAGATCGTGTCCATCGCTCGTGTATGATTACTATTAGGAGTCTTGAGACTACCGTAGATCTTCTACTTCTTGATATGGTAGATTTTGATGTTATCTTCGGTATGGATTGGCTGTCACCTTATCATGCTATATATAACTGTCACGCCAAGATGTTGACCTTAGCCATGCTGGGATTTCCTCGATCAGATTAGAGAGGGACTCTTGGCCACTCTACTAGCAAAGTTATTTCTTATATGAAGGCTCGACGTATGGTCGAGAAGGGATGTCTAGCTTATTTGGCATATGTCCGTGATTCTAGTGCAGAGATTCCTTCGATAGATTCAGTACCAGTTGTTCATGAGTTTCCAGAGGTGTTTCCTGCACATGTACCGGGGATGCCACCCGACACAGATATTGACTTCTGTATTGATTTGGCTCCGGGCACTCAGCCCATTTCTATTCCACCATACCGTATGGCTCCGCATGAGTTGAAGGATTTGAAGGAGTAGTTGCAAGATTTTCTTGATAAGGGCTTCATTAGACCTAGTGTCTCGCCCTAGGGTGCACCCATGTTGTTCGTGAAGAAGAAAGATGGAACGATGAGGATGTGTATAGATTATTGGCTGTTAAACAAGGTCACTATCAAGAACAAGTATCCATTTCCGAGGATTTATGACTTATTTGATCAACTTCAAGGTGCCAAGGTGTTTTTGAAGATTGATTTGAGGTCTGGCTACCATCTGTTGAAGATTAGGGCATCTGATGTCCCTAAGATGACTTTTCAGACTCAGTATGGGCATTATGAGTTCCTAGTAATGTCATTTGGGTTGACAAATTCCCCAGCAGCATTTATAGATTTGATAAACCGGGTATTCAAGCCCTACTTGGATTCTTTTGTGATTTTATTCATTGATGATATCTTGATCTACTCCCGCGTCGAGAGGAGTATGAGCAACATCCTCGGATTGTACTACAGACTATGAGAAATAGCCAGTTATATGCCAAGTTCTCAAAGTGTGAGTTTAGGTTAGACTCAGTCGCCTTTTTGGGGTATGTTGTATCGGTAAATGGCATAAAGGTAGATCCTAAAAAGATTGAGGCAGTTCAGAACTGGCTTAGGCCTACTTCAGCTACATAGATCCGGAGTTTCCTAGGTTTGGCGGGTTATTATCGCCGGTTCGTGGAGGGTTTTTCATCCATAGAAGCCCATTAACTAGACTGACCCAGAAAGGTGCCTCATTCAGATAGTTGGACGAGTGTGAGTTGAGCTTCTAGAAGCTCAAGACTACTTTGACTACGGCGCCAATGTTGGTATTGCCCACAGGTTCAAGATCCTACATGGTGTATTGCGATGTATCTCGTATTGGGCTCGGTGCAGTATTGATGCAGATTGGCAGGGTGATTGTATACGCGTCGCGACAATTGAAGGTTCATGAGAAGAATTACCATGTTCATGACTTAGAGTTTGCAGCTATTATTCATGCATTGGAGATTTGGAGGCACTATCTTTACGGGGTGTCGTGTGAGGTATTCCCGGATCATCGAAGTCTACAATATTTATTTAAGCAAAAGGATCTCAACTTGAGGCAAATGAGGTGGTTGGAGCTATTGAAAGACTATGATATCACTATTTTGTATCATCTCGGGAAGGCCAATATGGTGGCTGATGCCTTGAGTAGAAAGGTTGTAAGCATATGTAGCCTTGCATATTCCAGTTGGTCAGAGGCCGCTTGCATCAGATGTTTAGGCTCTAGCCAATCAGTTCATGAGGTTAGATGTTTAAGAGCCAAGTCGTGTTCTAGCTTGTACAGTCTCCCGTTCTTCCTTGTATGAGTGCATACGAAAGCGTCAGTATGATGATCCCCACTTGCTTGTCCTTAAGGATACGGTGCGGCACAGTGGTGCCAAGTAGGTTTCTTGTTGGAGATGATGGGGTTTTACGAATGCAGGGTCGTATTTGTGTGTGCAATATAGATAGGCTTCGTGAGTTGATTCTTGAGGAGGCCCACAGTTCCCGGTATTCTATTCATACCGGTGCCTCCAAGATGTATCAGGACTTGCGGCAACATTATTGGTGGAGGAGAATGAAGAAGGATATAGTTGCATATGTAGCTCGGTGTATAAATTATCAGCAAGTAAAGTACGAGCATCAGAGGCCTGGTGGTTTGCTTCAGAGACTGCAGATTCTTGAGTGGAAGATAGAACGTATCACTGTGGATTTTGTAGTTGGACTCCCACAGACTCAGAAGATGTTCGACGCGGTATGGTTCATTGTGGACAGGTTGACCAAGTCGGCATATTTCATTCCAGTGGAAACTACCTATTCTTCAAAGCTGTTCGCTCAAATCTACATCCGCGAGATCGTCCATCTTTACGGTATGCCAGTTTCTATCATTTCTGATCGGGGTACGCAGTTCACCTCGCACTTATGGAGGGCTGTACAACATGAGTTGGTCACGTGGGTTGAGTTGAGTAATGCATTTCACCCCAGACGGACAGGCAGACTGAGCACACAATTCGAATATTGGAGGATATGCTTCGCATTTGCGTTATGGAGTTTGGGGATTCTTGGGATCAGTTCTTTCTGATTGCGGAGTTTGCCTACAACAACAGCTACCAGTCGAGCATTCAGATGGCTCCCTATAAGGAATTATATGGGAGGCAGTGTCATTTGCCAGTTAGATAGTTCGAGCCGAGAGAGGCTCGGTTATTGGGTACTGATTTGGTACCGGATGCCTTGGATAAGGTCAAGATTATTCAAGATCGACTTCGCACCGCTCAGTCTAGGCAGAAGAGTTATGCCGACCGTAGAGTTCGTGATGTTGCATTCATCGTTGGAGAGAGGGTATTGCTCCGGGTTTCACCCATGAAAGGTGTGATGAGGTTAGGAAAGAAGGGCCAGTTGACCCCTAGGTATATCAGACCCTTTGAGATTCTGGAGAGAATGGGTGGGGTGGCCTATAGACTGGCATTGCCACCTAGTTTGTCAGCAGTCCATCTGGCGTTTTATATGTCCATGCTCCGGAAGTATCATGGTGATCCGTCCTATTTGTTAGATTTCAGCTTAGTCCAATAAGACAAGGATTTGACTTATGAGGAGGAGTCGATGGCTATTCTGGCTTGGCAGGTCCGACAGTTGAGGTCTAAGAGTTATCCTTCAGTTCGAGTATAGTGGAGAGGTTAACCGATCAAGGCAGCCACGTGGGAGTCCGAGTCGGATGAATGTTTCACCGGTCCATGTACCTTTCTATGTCCGTTTGAGGACGAACGTTTGTTTTAGAGGTGGAGAATATGATGACCCAATAGGTCATTTATAGTTTTACTTTTTATTTCTGTGTTTCGAGACATCGAATTGCTCCGTTTAGCTTTTCTCAATTTGCGTGCATAGCCCGTGTCCTTTTTCTGGACAGGTTTTATGAGAAAATTGATGAAAATATGAAACCGTGCCTTAATACTTATTTAAGTTGACTATGGTCAACATTTTGTGTAAATAGTCCCAGATCAGTATTTTGAAGGTTTCGATGGATCCGTATCATGATGTGGGACTTGGGTGTATGCCCGGAATCGAATTCGAAAGTCCCTTACTTGATTTAACGTAATTTGTTGAAAATTAGCAATTTAAAGGTTTAAAGAATTCCAAAGTTTGACCGTAAGTTGACTTTATTGCTACCGGGTTCATATTTCTATTTTGGAACTTTGTATAGGTTCATTTTAGTATTTATGACTTGTCTGCAAAATTTGGTGCAAAACGGAGTTGATTTGACGTGATTCAGATGTCCGGTTGTAAATTTGCATGTTCTTAAGTTTCTTTGAAAATTTCATTCGTGTTCGTGTCAGATTCGTAGTTCTAGGTGTTATTTTGGTATTTTGATCACTCGAGCAAGTTTGTATGATATTTTTGGACTTGTGTGCATGCTTGATTTAGAGCCCCGAAGGCTCGGGTGAATTTCAGACGCGTGAGAGAGTGTTTGAAAGAGTAGAACTTTGCTGGTTTTGGTGCACATGTCTCAGACCTCGCATTTGCGAGGTTAGGGTCGCATTTGCGATAGTAGTTGAGCTCTGTCAAGTTCGCATTTACGAACAAATTCTTCGCTTTTGCGATTGGGGTTGGGGGAAGCTGGTTCACATTTGCGATCAAATGGGTCGCATTTACGGAAGGTCTTAGTTCGCATTTGCGATGCGAGCAGAGGTGGGGGAAGTTCGCTTTTGTAAGAACGTTTTCGCATTTGCGACATCTGCGCCTGGACAAAAAGCTCAGAATACGGGATTTAGTTCATTTTTCACAAACTCTCAACCTTAAACACCCTAGAGGCGATTTTTCCAAGATGATTTCTTCTTAAATTCATTGGTAAGTGACTTTAATCTATTTCTTTTCAATTACTCATTACATTTCATAAGTGTTTGAACATCAAATCTAGAATTTTCAAGGTAGAAATTAGGAATTTGGGTAAAATTAAGGATTTTGTAAATTTGGAATTTAGACTTCGTAGGTCGAATTTCGAAACTAATTACATAACCGGGCTCAGGGGTGAGTGGATAATTGGATTTTGGTCTGAATCTCGAGTTTTGACCAAGCGAGCCTGGGGTTGACTTATTTTGACTTTTTGAAAAAAGAGTAAAGATCTTAACTTTATGTATTGTAATTGATTTCCATAGTATTGTTTGACATTATTGAGTCGATTTTGATTAGATTCGATTGGTTTGGAGGTGGATTTTAGAGGAAAGGCCTCGGTTGAGCTTTGATTTGCTTGCAGAGCGAGGTAAGTGTTGGGTCTAACCATGATTTGAAGGAATTAGGAACCCTTGAACTATGTGCTATGTGAATTACATGTGTAGCGGCATATATGCGAGGTGACGAGTGTATATACGACGTTAAAATACTTGTTTCCATGTTTTCCCGTATTCATTAATTATTTCATTCCATGTCTTAACTGTCATATGCTTTAATTTCTTCCTATGCCTTAACTTGCTACTTGTCACTTATTTCTCTCATATTAAAATGTTCGTTTCTTCCATTATTCTATGATTAATTGCTACTTGCCTTAATTTTCTTACTTGTACACTTTGATTGTTATATATTTGACTTGTCTTGTTTCTTTGTATTAATTGTAGCATTCCTTGATTTGGTACGAGGTTCCTTTATGGCTTATTTTCATATTCTTTTAATCGTAGAAATTCTTGTGAATTGAGTTGTTGAATTGCTTGTATTTATTGGTTTTGTTTATGGATCGTGCTGCACGCCGCAACTGGTGTAATAAGGGAGGATTGATATTGATATGGTGGGATTGGGTTGCACGCCGTAACGCATTTTACATGTGATTTTGATATAGTGAAATAAGTGAGGATTATAATATCGATTCTGATTATATGGTGGGATAGGGTTGCGCGCCGCAACGGATCTTACATGTTATTCTTGATATTAATATGGTAAAATAAGGGAGGATTGTGTTTGTATGGTGGGATCGGGTTGCGTGCCGCAACAAATTGTGTGCTTTGTATTCATTTTGCATTGTGTTATCTTTCAATGTTTTCGTACGAGATTCTGAGGACTGATATTTCTAGTTTTACTGATTTCGAGGATTGTGTTTACTTTCATAAGTTAACTCCCTTATTTTTCCTGTGTTTCTTTCCTGTTATTATTATTATACTACGTACAGGTTATTGTAAGTGACCTGCCTTAGCCTCGTCACTACTTCATTGAGATTAGGTTTTGGTACTTACAGAGTACATGGGGTCGTTGTACTCATACTACACTCGGCTCTTCTTGTGCAAATTTTGGAGTCGGTCCTAGAGGCAGTCAGTAGATTGCTCGGATTGATCACTTGACGAAGACTTGATGTACAAATGCTTGGTGTTTGCCGTCCTGAAGTCCCCTTCTACCTTATCCTAGCTATTTATTTCATTTCAGACAGTTTTACTTTCATTCAGACCATTATCTATATTATTCTAGTCGCTCGTGCACTTGTGACGCCGGTTCTGGGATTGTATCTAGATATTGCGGTTATTATGATTTTTTTTTACTCTATTTCAGTTTATTCAGTTTAATTAGTATCCATTAATTTGATTTGTTAAAATGGCTAAAAACTATTCTAACGTTGTCTTGCCTAGCAAGTAAAATGTTATGCGCCATCACTATTCCGAGGGTGGGAATTCCGAGCCGTGACATGCATATTCTTTCTTGTTCATTTTCGGATTTTCAAGCAGTACAAAAAGTAAATTGAAATAGAAAATTATCAGCATAAAATCAAGTTTCATATAAGTGTATGGAATGATTTAAAAATGACGTTGTACAAATTGATGTTGAAAACAATCATAAGAAAAACTCAATTATAAAAATAATTAATAATTTTACATCTCAAAAGCTAAAACTAGACTTCATTAATTATATATGCTGATTTTTCAAAAACAAAAAGCTTCATATTAATGTTTGGCTTTAGGCCACCAAATATCTCGAGCCGCCCCGGCTGTTGTCACTTCCATAGAGAAAATTCTAGAAGAACAACAAATCTTTGGAAATGAAGTACTTGTAGTATGTGCCTACGATGTTGGAGGTACGTAGAAAGTGTAGGAAAATGACAACGATACTGCAATAGTATTATTTGTAAGCAGATATACGAATTGGCTTGAGTTGTGCTGGGCACCGTCCTAAGAAACTATTCCACCAATGTGAAATATTTCTCCAGGATTAAACAAGTCTATCTCTATTTATTTAGAGGATACAGAAATCAACAAAGTTAAATAATAAATCCAGTCGGTTCAAAAATTAGAGAGAAGAATTAATAATAATAATAAGTAATGATTGTAGGAAGAAAGTAATGATTAGCTAACTATAAATAAGGAAGAAGCAAAGATGAATTCTCGGTTGAGAAGTGAGTGAGTATGATGGCTAATCCACAACCTATTTATAGGAAATTAGGGAGGTTGCATGTATGACTAGTGTGGAGAGTCTTTTAATACGTGTCCACATATATTAGTCCACTTGGTTTTAATATTAATAAGTGTACTCAGGCTTCCATGCATGAAGACACATGGTAGATTTGCATAGCCACTTGTCAAATCTCTTCAACACTTGGCTTTAAAATGCAAGAAGCCACTTGAAAATAGATAAGACACTTATAAAATAAAAAAATGCATGACTATTTAAAATTTTGAAAATACCCCTACAGAAAGTACTATCTCTGTTTCAATTTATGTGGCACCTACTATATGAATTTTGACCAACATTTTAAAATATATTTTTTCATCATATTAACATAAGAAGAACTACAACTTATAGTACTTTTGGTGTAATATTTGAATATCTAAATTTTTATTTTTTACGGTTAAATTGATCTAATCTAATTTAGCTTCAAACATTAGTCAAATAGACTCTCGATAAATTAAAAGTGCCTAACTAAGTGTCTTCGTCCTTTCCTCAACATTGTTTTCGGAAACACGCTCATGGAGAGAGGACAGACAGACTCACTACTCTTAGTGACGCTCCTACTACTTGTGGGAAGCGATAAAGAAAAGGAAAGGAGAGTTTAGAATCAACGGCTACCGGGAAAATGAGTATGAGTTTAAGAGGCTTTTGCTGTGTGCTTTGTTTTTAACCATTTCTGATGACTTCTTTCGTATGATACATAAAGTCTTGATACATAAATTGTCAAGTGACTTTTTATTATGTGTCACTTTTCAATATATAGTCTTGATTTTTATATTTTTGCTTCGTCCAAATATATGTTCTTTTATTATTTTGTATAAAATGTATCAATATTTTTAGAATTCTTTTATATTATATGAAATAAGCAATTAGATTTTTCTTCTATTTTATTTTCAATATAAAGTTTTGATCTTTATATTTTTTACTATATTGCTTGTAATTGTTTAAAATTCCAATTGGAATTTTCTTCTATGTTTAAATTCAAAAACAGTAACTAATTATTAATAACACATAGTGCATAATATATTTATTTTTAAATTTAAATTAAAAAACTAATTATTACCTAACCTAACTAATTTTGTCCTAACATTACCAAGTGGCTTTTTATTATGTTGTCACTTGGCTTACTATGGTGTATTTGCCTATCCTATTATATATAGATAAAAGATTTCGTGATTAGTCAAATAGTGCCACATATGAAACAAATAGAGTAATACTAATAATTTGTTATATATATTGTTCAAAATTATAAGTTGTTCCTAGGTTTTTGCCTAGGCTCAGATTCTCAAGTTCAATAGATTTACACTCTGTTTGGATCATTGTTATCCATCGTTTTAAAATGTATCATATTGTAATGTATTGTATTATATTGTATCGTTTTATGAATATAATATTTGGATAGATTGTATTGTTTGTTATTGTTAAATAATATTTTATTATTTGGTTTGACTGTATCGTACTGTACTGTAACTTATAAGTTTACTAAAATATCCTCAATTGTTTTAAATATTTAATTATAAAAAATTACACATAAAATAATTTAAGATAAATAATAACACTTTGCACAATTGAAAACATCCAATATTATACAGCTAATTGAAGATAAAGTAATTAGAATTGGAATTAAAAATCAAAATAGAAGAAAGAATGAAACAAAAGGAAGACAAAACCTATACCTCACGCTCGAGTTGGAAGCGGCAGAAAGAAAAAATAGACGAACACGTAAGTTATAGGTTAGAGTTAAAATATAAAAAAAAAGAGGGTAAAGGGTAAAATAGAATTATAAATTAATAAGTTAGGACATAGTTGGAAAGAAAAATAGGAAACAATCCCACTACATCAAATCGATTGTTTCAAAAAATAAGACTTTTCATTGTTTCGGAACAATGCATTTAACAATACAATACAACCAATTTTAACTAAGTAATCAAAACAAACATTATTTTGGGATAACAATACAATACGATAGAATGAGTAATAACCATCCAAACAAGCTGTTAGATTATAAGTTGCCTTTACCATTTTCCTCAAAGGGTAAATTCAATAAAAGTTTGCCACATTGGGAGATTGTGGGGTTTATATTTTCCAGATATATTTTTACGGATAGGTACTTTCAATTGGAGAAAACCTGTTATCTAGTTCCACAAACAGATTGAGTGAAACATGGCTCATGCTGTTGTAACTTCACTTATGACAACTCTGGAGCAAGTCTTAAAATTCAATCCAAGTTTGGTTTCTGAAAATAGGGCACCCCTTGATTCTCTTAGTGGAAAACTTTCTTGCTTGCAAGCTTTCCTTGAGGATAATACGGGAAATAAGATCAATGATCAAGAATCGTTGACTTTCTTGGAGAAGAAGGTTAGAGATGAAGTTTATAAAGCAGAAATTACAGTTGATTTGTGCCTACGAAGAATCCATGTGGCTGATACTGAAAACAATCGAAACATTGCTCGTTCTAAGCTTTATGATGAGTTAGAGCAAATAACAAAAGAAATGGATTCCATACAAGAAGAGGTGTTGAAGTTCAAGAATGACCATCAACATATCAAAGGAACAATTTCTTTAGCTGAAAGAATAAAAATGATTTGAAGATTTTTCTTCTTTGTATTTTCAATAAGTGTGTGTATTTCTGCTGTACATACTTAGGGTTTTATACAAATAGGAATGAATCTAGGGTTGCATACTATATTGCCAAGTGACAATGTCCTATTAGCTAGTATAAAGTTCTACATAAAATAAATACATGAATGGAGCAAATAACTAAAATATAGAGTACCATGTGTTGTGCACTATGTGAATAATAGTGCTAGAAAAGTGCATGCCCATAAGTGGGCTGGGGCAAGCAGGCAAGTAGGCCCAATGCATTTTACATTGATGACCCAATAATTAGGCCCAAAACCGATAGTCTCATATATGTGCTTATTCAGATCTGTAAATTAGATCTTTCATCTTCATCGGCTCCAACACCCCCTTCAAGTTGGAGGGGGTAGAAAACACACCCAACTTGCCCAAAATACTATGATGAAGAGGTCCTGTGAGTGGTTTTGTGAAAAGATCTGCCAACTGGGCAGAAGATCGAACAAATGATAACGAAATCAGCCCAACTAGGTATTGTTCGCGCACAAACTAATAGTCGATTTCAACATGCTTCGTCCGTTCATGAAAAATGGAGTTTTTTGCTATGTGAATTGCTGCTTGGCTGTCGGAGTGAAGAGTGACTGGAAGGTCAATAGGAATTGATAGATCCTCAAAAAGACGAGCCAACCATGTAAGCTCTGCAACCATGCGTTGCATATGTATTTGGCCTCTGCTGAACTAAGTGAGATGGAAGTTTGCTTCTTGGATTTCCAAGAGATCGAAGAGGTACCAAGGGAAATGTACAAACTACTCATCGATTTCCTTGAGTCCGGGCAGGTGGCCCAATCAGAGTCACAGAAGGCTAGGAGCTTGAACGAGGAGGAAGAAGACATAAAAAGCCCAAGCCCGGGATCTTTGAGCAGATAGCGAAGCACACGGAATGCTGCATCTAGGTGTGGCTGGCGTGGGTCCTGTATGTACTGGCTAAGGTGCTGGACAATGAAGGATAATTCTGGGCAGGTGTGAGTAAGGTAGTTGAGTTTGCCAAGGAGATGGCGATACAAGGTGGGATCCTTCATTGGTTCCCCGATGTGAGTAGATAAATGAGTAGAGGGATCGAGTGGAGAAGGAACATATGACAAATGGAGGGAGTTAAATTTACGGAGAAGGTCTAAAGTGAATTTGCACTGAGAAAGGATAAGTCCATCCGTTTCTCGGATAACTTCCATCCCTAAAAAAAAAATGTAAGTCCCCAAGATCTTTAATTTTGAATTCTTGATTGATAAATTCTTTCAACGCATGTAATTCTGCATTGTCATTTTCCATCTAGAGTATATCATCCACATAGATAGCCACTATAGAAATGGAAGAATCTGACTTTTTAAAGAATAAGGAATAATCGTTTAATGAGTGAGTGAATCCCTTAAAGTTCAAAGCAGTGGTAAGTTTAGCATACCACTGTCGAGATGCTTGTCGTAGCCCATAAATCGATTTCTTTAACTTGCATGCATGAGTGGGTGAAGGAGGTGCAACCCCATGTGGGAATTGCATGTACACTTATTTATTTAGATCTCCATATGTCACGACCCGTAATTCTCATCGCCGGGACCGTGATGACGCCTAACATTTCACTTGCTAGGCAAGCCAACGTTAGAGAATCATTAAACCAATCCTTATTCCATTCAGCAAATAACAGAAATTTAGCTAAGATGAAATATAGTGAGTGCGGAATGATATAAAAACGGTATTAATTACTACCACCCGGATCTGAAGTCACAATTCACGAACTTCTAAGATTTCACTACAAGTAAATATCTCAAGGAATTATAACTGTCTTCGATACAAATGAAACAGTAAAGTAAATGCATAGAAGGGGACGCCAGGGCCTGCGGACGCCAACAGGACTACCTTGGGTCTCCAAACGGATTAAGCCAGTAGCTAGACGCAGGGTCAACTCGGTCCGGTACCAAAATCTGCACAGAAAGTGCAGAGTGCAGCATCAATACAACCGACCCCATGTACTGGTAAGTGTCGAGTCTAATCTCGGCAAAGTAGTGACGAGGCTAGGACAAGACACCTACAAATAAACCTGTACAATATGTCAATTTATACAACAATAACAACAATTTTAAAAAAAGGAAGGCAAGAAATATTGGGAAAGGGACATGCCGAGGGGATTACATAAAGAGGAATCACAACAGGAATGAGAACATGATTAATCGATATATCTTTAACAGAAAGAAACAAGTAAACACAATAAAGGAAAATGCACGGCATCACCCTGTCATGACCCGAAATTTCCTATCGACGGGATCGTCATGGCACCTAATATTTCACTTAACTAAGATGAAATATAATAAGTGTGGAATATCATAAAAACTGTATTAATTACTACCACCCGGATCTGGAGTCACAATTCAAGTGCATTCTAGAATTTACTATAAGTAATAGGCTGAAAGAAATATAACTGTCTAAATGAAAGAAACAGTAGAACAGAAAAGATAGACGGGGACTTCAAGGTCTGTGAATGCCGACAGATCTACCTTGAGTCTCCGGATAGCGGACAAATAGCAAAATCTCAATCAACCCGAGCCGGTATCAAAATCTACACAGAAAGTGCGGAGTGCAGTATCAGTACAATCGACCCCATGTACTGGTAAGTGTCGAGCCTGACCTCAATGAAGTAGTGACGAGGCTAAGGCAAGGCACCTACAAATCAACCTGTACAATTTAACAGTGTATATACACATAACAGAAATGAAGAACTAAACAGAAAATGTCGGGATGGGAACATACTGAGGGGAATACAAGATAAAGGACTATAACAGAATGATCACCGGAGTAGTCAATATACCATGCATCAATAGGAATAGTAAATACAGTAAGGAAAAATGCACGGCATCACCCTTCGTACTTTTACTCTCAATCTCACCATAAAATTAATAGAAACGGTACGACATCACCCTTCGTGCATTAACTCTCATATTATGGCATGACATCACCCTTCGTGCATTAACACTCACAATGTGGCACGACATTACCCTTCGTGCATTAACACTCACAATATGATATGGCATCACCCTTCGTGCATTAACACTCACAATATGATATGGCATCACCCTTCGTGCATTAACACTCACAATATGGAACGTCATTACCCTTCGTGCATTAACACTCACAATATGACACGACATCACCCTTCGTGTATTAACACTCTCCCTTACAATAATGCAATGCATAAATAACAACAGGGAGATAGAATAACAAGTACAAACCTTACTTCAATATCTGGTTCAATAACATCAATCTCAATTTTGAAACAACAACTCAATTATCATGAGAAAACTCGTAAACATGATAAGAATAATAAATTGAACAACACTAGTATAACACATAGCAATTAGGCATAGGAATGAGACAATATGAAAAAAACTAAGAAACATGAAAACAACAGGTAAATTGGCAGCGCATAAGTACTCGTCAGCTCATATATATGCCACTCACATGAATTTCACTTAGCAAGTAATCTAAGGTTCCTAATTCGCTCAAGTCAGGGTTAAACACAACACTTACCTTGCTCCTAAGGCCACTTAATTCTCAATCACAACTTTTCCAAACCACTCGTATCTATTAGAAATGACTCAATAATATCAAATATTGCTAAAGGAATCAATTACATTGCATAAATTTAGATTTCCTAAATTTTTTCCCAAAAAGTCGAAAATCGACCCCCGGCCCGCTTGGTCAAAACCCGAGGTTCGGACTAAAATTCATTTACCTATTCACCCCCGAGCCCGAATATATAATTGGTTTTGTAATCCGACCTCAAATTGAGGTCTAATTCCCCAAATTTCCGAAATCCCTAGTTTCTACCCAAAATCCCTTATTCTACCATGAAAACCTTAGATTTTAGGTTGAAATATTGTAAAATGTAGTGAAAGATTCAAAGAAACCAGTTTAGAATCACTTACCTATGATTTGGGGAAGAGATGGTCTTTGGCAAATCGCCTCTTGTGTTTTAGGTCTTAAAAATTTGGAAAATGAATGAAAATTCCCATCCAAAAGTCATTTTGTTCAGCTGCAGACGTCGCATTTGCGACCTGAGCTTCGCAAATGCGAAGCTCGCAATTGCGAAGGGGCTATCGCAATTGCAAAGCCTTCACAATCCTTTTGCCCTTCGCAAATATGAGGAAAGTGTCGCAATTGCGATCACTGACCTCGCAAATGCGGACAAAAGATCGCATTTGCGATCCATACCCCTCCCAGATTTCCTTCGCAAATGCGAAGAAAAGTGCGCAATTGCGAACACAGGCTGGCCCAACTTATCTTCGCATTTGTGATGAGAAGTTCGCAAATGCAACCTCAACAGTGATCGCAAATGCCAACCCTGACCTTGCATTTGCGAGGTCTGAGGCCTGCAACACAGCTGAAGTACACCAGCTATTTTTCTAAGTCCAAATCATTTCGTAGCCTATCCAAAACTCACCCGAGCCCTCGGGGCTCCAAACTAAATATGCATGCAAGTCTAAAAATATCATACAAACTTGCTCGAGTGATCAAATCACCAAAATAACACCTAGAACTACGAATTTAGTACCAAATCAAATGAAATTCTCAAGAACACTTTAAAATTTCTATCTTCTCAACTGGACGTCCGAATCACGTCAAATCAACTCTGTTTCTCACCAAATTTCACAGACAAGTCTTAAATATCATAATGAACTTGTACCGGGCTCCGAAACCACAATACGGACCCGATACTAACAATGTCAAATATCAATCAATTCTTAAAAACAAATAATTTCCAAACTTTTAATTTTCATCAAAAATTCATAACTCAAGCCAGGGACCTTCGAATTCCATTCCGGGCATACGCCCAGGTCCCATAATTCAATACGGACATACCAAGACCGTCAAAGCACAAATCCGTGCCCGTTTACCAAACATATTGACCTAAGTCAACTAAAATCAACTTTTAAGATAAATATTCTTATTTTCATCAATTTTCAACATAAAAGCTTTTCGAAAACCTGCCCGGACTGCGCACATAAATCGAGGAGGGTAAAAATGAGATTTTTAAGGCTTAAGAGCGCAAATTCGAGTTCTAAAATATAAGATGGCCTTTTGGGTCATCGCACACCCTTCATGTTTTTACTTTCAACCTCACCATAAGAAACAATAGGAAAGTGCACGACATCACCCTTCGTGTTTTTACTATCAATCTCACCATAAGAAATAATAGAAACAACATGACATCACCCTTCTTGCATTAACTCTCTCACAACATGGCACGACATCACCCTTCGTGCATTATCACTCACTCATAAAAAGTTGCACGACATCACTCTTCGTGCTTTACCACTCTCCCTCACCAAGATAATGAACAATAACAACATGGAGATAGAAATATTAAGAACAAGTATTACTTCAACATTCAATTCCACGTTACTAACCTCAACTTTGAGTCAATACTCAATCAATACCAATTTCCGTAGAACATAATCAGAGTTGTTCAACATAACGAATAGCTAGTCTAATCATGAACAGTATGATCAAGGAATACTACGATTACAATAATAAGACTCACTCGCATGTTATGACTCGACAACAATGCATAGGTACTCGTCACCTCACCTATGCGTTGTACTCGACATACAAACACGTAGCAAATAGGCATATAATACCTAATCCATCAAGACAAGGTTAACCATGAGACTTACCTCGCTCCGAATGTTACTCAATACTCAATCACAATATTTACTTTTACACAAGCCTCCGGACCAATAGAATCTAGTAAATTACCAACCAAACGATTAAATTTAAGCTTTAGGAACTACCTTCGATTGTAAAGAATTCAATTTAGGCCATTTTTGAAAAAGGTCAACACCCGGACCCGCTTGGTCCAAACCCAAAATTCAGAATAAAACCCGATTACCCATTCACCCCCGAGCCCGGATATATAATTAGTTTTGGAATCCGACCTCCATTTGAGGTTTAAATCCCCAAATTTTGAAATCCCTAGTTTTTACCCAAAAATCCCCAATCCCACCATGCAAACCTTAGATTTTAGGTTGCAATCTTGTAAAATATAGTAAAAGATTGAAAGAGACTAGTTTAGAATCAATTACCTATGATTTGGGGAAGAAATGGTCTTTGGAAAATCACCTCTTGTGTTTTAGGTTTTGATGATTTGGGAAATGAATCAAAAATCCCATCCAAAGGTTATTTTGATCAGTTGCAGATGTCGCATTTGCGACATGGGCTTCGCAAATGTGAAGCTCGCAAATGTGAGAAAAGTATCGCAAATGAGAACTCCTCGCATCTCTGCTACCTTTGCAAATGCGAACCATTTGTTCGCATTTGCGAATATTGAACCATCGCAAATGCGACAAAAATCTCGCAAATGCAAGAATCCCAGTCCCAGCCCATCTTCACAAATACGGACAACCGTTCGCAAATGCGGCCTGTCATGATCGCAATTGCGATCCTGAACTTCGCAAATGCGAAGGTCCCCTTCAACCCCACTGCTCGCAAATGCGAAGCTTCTTCGCAAATGCGATGCTCTCACTTGTGAGCCAGACCTCGCAATTGTGAAGTCTGCAGACTTGAAGCATACCAACTATGAATTCTATGTTCAATTCACTCCGTAGCCTATCCGAAACTCACCCGAGCCCTCGGGGCTCTAAACCAAAGGTGTACACAAGTCTAAAAATATCATACGAACTTGCTCGCACGATCAAATCGCCACAATAACACCTAGAACAACGAATTTAGCACCAAATCCAATAAAATTCTCAAGAACACTTTAAAATTCCTATGTTTACAACCGGACGTCCGAATCGTGTCAAACCAACTCCGTTTCTCACCAAATTTCACAGACAAGTCTTAAATATTATAATGAACATGTACCGAGTTCCGAAACTAAAATACGGAACTGGTACTAACAATGCCAAACATCAATTAATTCTTAAAGACATTAGATTTTAAGACTTTTAATTTTCATCAAAAATTCATAACTCGAGCTAGGGACCTTCGAATTCGATTTCGGGCATACGCCCAAGTCCCATATTTTATTACGGACCCACCATGACCATCAAAATATGGGTTTGGGTTCGTTTACTCTAAACATTGACCGAAGTCAACTAAAATCAACTTTTAAGGAAACAATTCTTATTTTTATCAATGTTCAACATAAAATCTTTCCAGAATACGCCTAGACTATGCACGTAAATCGAGGAGGGTAAAATGAGATTTTTAAGGCTTAAGAGTGTAGAATCGAGTTCTAAAACATAAGATGACCTTTTAGGTCATCATACCATGTAGGAAATCGTTATTCACATCAAGCTGGTAAAGACCCCATCCTTTCTTTAATACAGTGGCCAGTATGCATCTGATTGTGGTCATCTTTACCACATGTGAAAATGTTTCATTGAAGTCTATTCCCTCTTTCTGTATGTCTCCTCTAATGACCAATATTGCCTTTAGTCTTTCCACACTGCCATCTAAATGTTGTTTAACCTTATACACCCATTTTCATGGTAAAGCTTTCCTCCCAGGTGGTAACTCAACTATTTCCCAAGTCTTATTAAGTTCAAGTGCCTCAATCTCTTTGTCCATTGCTTCTTGCCACTCCGGGTGATGTGTTTCCTGTAAATAGTTGGTAGGTTCTTGTATAGTAGACAATGTATTTAGCATATGTTGATTTGTAGAAGATAGTCCACTGAAAGATATACAAATAGGTATAACAGGTGTGAGAAAGAAAGAGTTGCTAACATATGTGAGTTGGAGTACATTACAGATGTAATCATTGAGATAAGATGGAGTTGTGTGTGGTCTGTTAGACTTCCTAACAAGAACATCCATCATAGGATCAGAATCCAAAGAAGGAAAAACTGGTGTTGATGTATGTGATTGACTAGATGATACTGGAGAATCTGGATACAACCTAGAAGAATAGATAGAGGGAATATGTGTGCTAGGATGAATTGAAGAAATGGGAGAGGAACAAAAATCAATTGATGATTCAGTAGGGTCTTGGGAAGGTTCATTGTGAGGTCTGCTAGCAGAAGGTGAAGTTTCAGAAGTTTGGTTACTTCCAGTAACTTTAGCAGTGGGTAAAGAAATATAATTAGAAGAATTAGACTTAATAGAAGCAAATGGAAAGAATTCTTCATGAAATACAACATCTCTGGAAATGAAAGTCTTTAAATTCTTGAGGTTCAAGACTTTGTAACCCTTCTTTCCATGAAGATAACCTAAGAACACACAAGGAGTAGCCCTAGGTTCAAACTTAGTTCTATGATTTGAAAGAGTGGAAGCAAAACATAAACATCCAAAGCATCTAAGGTTAGAGTAGTTTGGCTTGCTTGAAAAAAGAACTTCATAAGGAGTCTTAAGCTTTAGGGCACTTGAAGGAAATCTGTTGATCAAATAGGTTGCTGTAAGAAGGCAGTCACCCAGTGATATAGGTAGGTGTGATTGGTATAAGAAGGCTCTGGATATCTCTAAAGGATTCTTGTGCTTTCTCTCCACAACACCATTTTGTTGTGTTGTGGACACACAAGTGGTTTGATGAATAATACTTTATAACTGGAAAAATTCTGATTGAATGTTCCCACTTCCCAATTCAAAAGCATTATCCTACCTTATAGTTTTCACCTTGCTGTTAAAGTGCCTTTCTACCATAGCTAGAAAGCTTTTTAGAATAATGAATGTATTGTATTTGTTGGTTAGTAGGTAGGTCCATGTGTCTCTACTTAAGTCATCAACAATTGTAAGAAAATACTTAAATCTATCATATGTAGCACTATTGTATGGTCCCCAGGTATCCACATGAATTAATTCAAATACTTTCTTGGTAGAAATAGAACTAGAGGAAAGGAAGTTTGGACTGCCTTGCCATAGGACAAATAATACATGGAGTGGAGAATTTGGAACACTTGGATATTGAAACCGATGAAATAGTTTTCACATTGCTAAGGGGAATATGACCTAATATGTAGTGCCACAGCTTTTCCTTTACAATTGAATCAGAAAAACTAAAACATGAATGTAAACTATGATTGGAAACAGAATTCCTTCTTGGAATGAAAACTATTCTAAACTTAGGTGAACTCCTAGACACTGCTGCTATATATCTGGATTTGAGAATGTAGAGTCCTCCTTCCTCTTTACTAATCTCCAATGGGCTCTTCATTGAAGGGCCCTGTAGAAGGAAACATGAAATGGGGATGAATAAAATATATTGCTTGAGTTGTCTGAAAAGATTATATTTAAAATATGGAATGTAAAGAATATTTTGTAGAATCAGATTAGGCAAAAGAGAAATTCTTTGCCTGTAAGAGTTTAACTCTGTAAGAGTTTGGGAGTTTAACCATGAGAGGTTTAGGTAGGATTTTCAAATCTGTGAAAAATTCTTTGTTGAAAGACATATGTTTTGTTGCTCTACTATCCATTATCCAAGATTCATCATTGATTTGAATTGAACAGGCAACATTTTCAAAGAAGTTGGTCATACCAGCACAGCTCATATTTGCTGCAACATCAGAGGTTCCTGCACTGTTTTGTCCAATTTTTACGTGCTGAAGAAGCTGCAGTAGCTCATCAACAGTTTCCTTGGTAAGATTCTGAACTCCTGTTGTATTTGCTGCTCCCTGTTAATTTTCCTCATTTGAGAGAAAAGTATTGTTTGCCTGGGCACCTACATGAAACCCTTTCTGCCTTGTAAACTTGAAATTAACTGGAAACCCATGAATCCTATAGCACTTGTCTATGCTATGCCCATGTTTCTTGCAATAGGAACAAATTCCTGCATTTTTCTTAGATTCAAAACTTGTTTTCTGCATCTTGTTCTCATTAAATCTCCTGAAGTTTCCTGGTTGGTTTGTAGCAATGAATGAGGTAGATTCCCCTGAGTATGCAGGTGTAGCATGTATCTCCCTCTATTTCTCATCTTGAATCACAAGAGAATATGCATGTCCAATGGAAGGTAAAGGTAATGATAATAAAATGTTGCTCCTTACCCCAATGAATATGTCATTCAGTCCCATTAGGAACTACAATAGTCTCTCATCTTGGTGTGCTTTCAAGCTTATGACTTTTGCCCCACACTCACACTTACAAACACAAGCAGAAAATGTGTTGATTGCATCTAATTCATCCCATAGGCTCTTCATCTTGGTGAAGTAAATTGATACACTTGAATTTCCTTGCACCACTGAACTTAATTTCTTTTGTAATTGGAATAGCTTTGCTCCATTTATCTGACCAAATCTGTCTGACCGGGCACTCCATAAATCTTTTGCACTCTGTGAGTAGAGAACACTCTCAGCTATCTCCTTGGACAGGAAATTGAGCAGCCATGAAAGTACCATATCATTACATCGAGCCCAGGCTTACTGGATTGCAGAATCAGCCTTAGGGATAATAAGAGTACCATCAATAAATCTCAGCTTGTTCTTTGCAGGAAAAGAAATAATGACTGCCCTTCTCCAACCTCCATATCCTTTTCCATCGAAGGTTGAGGACACAAGGTTCATCCCTGGATAGTCAGAAGGATGAAGGTAGTATGGGTGAGTAGAGTCAATCATTCTTGAAGCAATAGTGACTGTAGGTGCAGAAACATTGGTAGTTGCAGTACCAGAAGCTAAAGTATCATCTGACTGTGGTGAAGAACTCATAGTAGACAAGCTTAGGAGAAGAAGGAAAGTAAGGAAGGAAAGCTGATTTATGAGTGAGTAAACAGAAATGATAGCAGAATCAAACCTGCTCTGATACCATGAAAGAATAAAAATGATTTGAAGATTTTTCTTCTTTGTATTTTCAATAAGTGTGTGTATTTCTGCTGTACATACTTAGGATTTTATACAAATAGGAATGAATCTAGGTTTGCATACTATATTGCCAAGTGGCAATGTCCTATTATCTAGTATAAAGTTGTACATAAAATAAATACATGGATGGAGCAAATAACTAAAATACATAGTACCATGTGTTGTGCACTATGTGAATAATAGTGCTGGAAAAATGCAGGCTCATAAGTGGGCTGGGGCAAGCAGGCAAGCAGGCCCAATGCATTTTGCATTGATGACCCAATAGTCAGGCCCAAAACCGATGGTCTCATATGTGTTCTTATTTAGATCTGTAAATCAGATCTTTCATCTTTATCGGCTCCAACATTACCTCTCCGCTCATTGTAGCGTACTATCTTAGATGATGCAAACACTCTTGTTTGGATGGAAGAAGAATTCAACAAAATAAGAGATCAAATCATCGGACAGACAATAGAGCTGAATATAGTCTCAATCGCTGGTATGGGTGGTATTGGTAAGACAACTCTTGCCTGAAGAATTTTTAACAATCTATTAATATCTTGTCATTTTGATGTTTTTTCATGGATTATTGTGTAATGACCCGACTTGTCGTTTTAAGAAATTACGCCCCGTCCAGTGACTTAAGGTCTCGAGAAGCTTGACAATATGTATTATGACCCGCGTGTGTGGTCGAGTTTGGTTTTCGGAAGATTCGAAATTTAATTTAAAGAAAAATTCTTATTTTGAAGCTTAAATGGAAAGAGTTGACCTGAGAGTTGACTTTTGAGCAAACGACCCCGGAATGGAATTTCGATAATGGCAATAGCTTTGTATGATGATTTCGGACTTCGACGTATGTTCATATTTGGATTTGGAAGTTTGTAGAACAATTCGACACATTTTGGCGAAAGTTGAAAAATATAAGATTTTGGGAAAGTCCGACCGAACGGCAAATTTTTTATAACGAGGACAGATTTTGATTTTGGAAATGGGAATAGCTCCCTTAATTTTGGGCGCAGGTGCGACCCCGCAGAAGCGAAGATGGAAGGTATGGCAGTGGTCGCAGGTGCGAAGAAAATCCCGCACCTGCAGAAGCGCAGAAGCGGGAAGAGAAGGCGCAGAAGCGGAAAAGCTTTCGCAAATGCGATGGATGACTGGGCAGTGGCCTTCGCAGAAGCGAGATTTCGCTAGCAAAAGCGAGCACGCAGGTGCGAAAAATCAATCCGCAGGTGCGAAACTGGGCAGAAACATAAGGATTGAACTTGGTCATTTTTGGCATTTCGTTTTGGAATTTTTGGAGCTCAGATTTGGGCGATTCTAGAGGGAGGTTTTACAAGCTTGGTTGGGGTAAGTGTTCTATATCCTAAAGTGATTATATTTCATGAATCTATGATTATATTCATCATTTAGTTCGGATGTAAATGGAAGAAATCCAAAAACAAAAATTTAAGATTTGGAGGTTGAGTTGTTATTGGAATTCAATAAAATTGGTATGGTTGAACTCGCATCGGAATGGATGTTCAGTTTTCATGAAAATTATGTCGGGTTCCGAGAGGCGAGTCCCGCGTTGACTTTTGTTGACTTTTTGGAATAAAATTTTAAGTCGACGTATTATTATCTGGAATTGTTTCTGATGAATTTTAATGAAGTTATACAATTAATTTGGATAGATTTGAGCTGTCCGGAGGTCAATTCAAGTAAGAAGGCTATTTTGGAATATTGGCCTAACTTCAAAAAGGTAAGTGTCTTGCTTAACCTCGAGTGGGGGAATTACCCCTTAGGCATCGAGTCTTATATGCCATTTATGAAATATGAAAAGCCGTGTACGCGAGGTGACGAGTACGTACTCGGCTTATATGTGTAAATTTTATTGAGTTAAAGTCCTGAAAATATTGTGTGGTAAATTGGGTAATTGTTGGTATATATTTAGTCACCTAATTGTCATCCCAAAATCCTTGTTGTTGTTGAATCTGTTGTTATATGACAATTTGATGTGATTGTTACTTGATTATTTATGTAATTCCGTGAATTTGTTGGTTTGATAATTATTGGAATTTAATTTCATTATGGATTTTTCCTCTGTAAATAATTAATTAAATGAGCTTAAGAAGAGGTGTTTATATAATTATTAAAAATTTTATCTTTATGAAGATTTTGCTTTATATTGAGTAATTTCTATCTCTATTTGATTGTTTTTGGGTGTTGTACACATTGTGTGGAGTATTTAGATATTTGTTGTGAAATTAATTGACTTGGTTGTAGCTTTGGAATTTGGTTGTGTCCATTGGAAAAATTATGATATGAATTAATTTTGTTATGTTGCTGTGATAATTTTCTGTGTAAAATTGTTGTGTTGTGTGAGTTGTTATTTTTGGGAGATAAGGGTGGCATTTCACCGTTGATATTATGTGGTTATAAGGGTGGCATATCATTATATGTTGTGTTTATTGGAATATTATCTAGGCGGAGCGATAAGGGTGGCAATTGGAGCGATAAGGGTGGCTATTGATATTGTCTGGGCGGAGCGATAAGGGTGGCTATAGGAGTGATAAGGGTGGCAATAGGAGCGATAAGGATGGCTATTGTCAGGGACGATATGCGAACATGTGGGGTTGTGGTGTTGATGATTTTCATGTGACGTTGTAATTTTCTTGTGTTTATTTTTATACCTTGTGCAATTTGTCTTGTTGTTGGTAAATTGATAATAATCTGATTTATGTTGAAATTGAGAGCCTGTGGACACGAGGTGCCGTGAGTAAATAATGAGGATATTTGGCACGTGAATTGTCCATGCAGTTGAGATATGAAATGTGGGCACGAGGTGCTGTGATAAAATGATAATGATATTTGGCACGTGAGTTGTCCGTGCAGTTGTGATATGAAATGAGAGCAAGAGGCGCCGGAAAAATATGATAATTTAATTATGGGCACGAGGTATCTTGGAAACATGAAAAATAGGCCGAGACCCGTGTTTATGAAACAAATATGAAATTAGGCTGAGACCCGTATTTTTATGATTATGAAATGAGGTGTCACATGGTGGCTTTTTAATTGAAAGAATTATATTCAAAATATTTATTTGGAAGAATTTTTACTTAGAAAGTATTATATGAAAGAATTTTATTTGAAACATATTTATTTGAGGAAATTATATTTGAAAAGATTTATTGAAAGAATTATATTTGAAAAATAATTATTTGAGAAAATTATATTTGAAAGAGAGTTATTTGGAAGAATTATATGTGAAAGACATTTATTTGAAGGACTTAATTTAATTGGGGGTACTTGTGTTTATTAATTGTTGAATGATATTAATGGTATTCTTGTTGTCTGTTGTGCATATCACTGGTTGTTCCATGTTGTCCTATTGTTATTTGTTTCCTATTATTTTGTATATTATATTGCACAGCTTATTAGACTAGTGAGTGTCTTGACTGTACCTCGTCTCTACTCCATTGAGTTTAGTCTTGATACTTACTGGGCACCGCTGTGGTGTGTTCACTCTACACTTCTGCACATTTTTGTGCAGAGCCAGGTATTGAAGATATCGGACTTGAGCAGAGTTAAAACGCGATCATAAGGATTCAAGGTAGAGCTGCTTGGCCATCGAGTCCCTTGGAGTCTTTTCATTTCATTGTACTGTTAAATTGTAATCAAACAGTATTGTATATTCGGTCCTCGTGATCATTCCATGTATTCAGTTAGAGTTCGTGACTCAGTACTACCAGTCTTGGGAGGTTGTGTATTGTAATTATTTCCGTTGTTAGATTTTAATTCAAAAAACAAATGGCTTCAAAATGTAATAGAAATCATCTTACCTAGTCTTAGAGACTAGGTGCCATCACGACGCCTGTGGTGGGATTTTGGGTCGTGACATATTGTCTCTCAAGATTATGATGTAAGATCAATGCTTTTAGATATTTTAAGATTTTGTAATGAAGGTGTAAAGCAAAATGAACCACAAGGACTCGAGCATTGACCAATTACTAGAGAATGTCTATAAAGAATTGAAACTGAAGAGGTATCTGATAGTTTTGGACGATATATGGAGTATAGAAGCCTGGGACCTAGTTTGAAGATTATTTCCCGATGATGATGGAAGTCGAATCATGATCACTACTAGGCTCTTAGAAGTTGTTGATTATGCTAGAAATGACTGCCTTATCATCACATACCTTTCCTTAATCTTGAAGATAGTTGGAATATGTAACAAAGTATTTGTAAAGGAAGATTGCCCTCCTCAACTGGAGGAAATAGGGAAGAAAATAGCAGAACGATGTCGAGGATTACCTCTCTCAGTTGTTGTCATTGCTGGTGTTCTCTTTAATATCAATAGGATATGTGATGACTGGAAAACGTTGCTGAAAATGTGAATTCAAATATAGGCTCAACCTTTGAGCAGTGTTTAGAGATATTGGCTTTGAGTTACAACTACTTGCCCTGTAAGTTAAAAGCTTGCTTTCTTTACATTGGTGTTTTCCTCGAAAATACAAAAATTCCTGCAGATACGTTGATCAACATTTGGGTTGCTGAAGGTTTTTTGAAGACAATTATTCATAAAAAGACAGAAGAAGTGTCAGAAGAGTGTTCGGAAGATCTAGTTGGCAGAAGTTTGATTATGGCTAGTAGAAGACGAGCTACTGACAAAATCAGAACCTGCAGAATTCATGACCTCCTTTGACTATTATGTCACACCTCTTTTTGCCCCAAAAGATATACTCCCTCCGTTTCAATTTATGTGAACATATTTGACTGGGCACAGAGTTTAAGAAAAGAGAGAAGACTTTTGAATTTGTGATGTAAAATGAGGCACATATATTCTGTATGGCTATAAATCATTGCATAAAGGTAAATTGTTTCCAGAAAGGGAAAGAAGTCATTCTTTTTGGCACGGACTAAAAAGAAAATAGGTTCACATAAATTAAAATGGAAGGAGTATATGTTATGGATTGTTGTGGATTAAAGAGTTTTTCCAATTAAAGTGACAAATTTGAGTAGGGATTATTTTATTTACAGAGTCGCAACTTGAAATTGATTTTTTGGGGATTCCAAGTCACCATTTATTTTAATCCCTAGTCAAAGGAAAATTTGACTCTAATATTATTGGTCTGCGAAAATAAAGTCCGGGTAAGGAATTCTGTTGACCGAGGAGAAGGTGTAAGGCATTCCCCGAGTCCCGTGGTTCTAGCACGGTCGCTTTATTCACTACATTTGGCTTATATTATTTTTGGATAACCTGTGTTTTATTGGTTCTCATGTTTTACCTATGTCCGCTTTTATTGCTTGATTAGATTTATGAAAATTATCTTGAAATACGTCACACGTACGTGTACTCATTTTTGTTTGGCGTGAAGAATCATGTTACGCATACTTGTACACAATCAATAACACATTTATTATTATTCGAAGTTGATTAGAAAGTCATGTGAACGGGCACTTGTATTATTTTCCTAAATTAATTTGAAATTATTGCAAGACCAAGAGTTTATGGATAGGAACTTATTTGGAAGTCGGAAAATATATTAGTTATTTAAAGTATTGAAAAGTCATCCACACTTAGAAATATTTACAACTTACTACTCTATCTTTGAAATTAGGAGACATTTATCAATTATGGAAGAATGAGCTAATTATTAGTCTAGTGACAAAATTAGTGAGCTTGACAGATTTATACTAAATTCAACCCATGTTTAATTCTTTCTTTCCTATTAAATGTGGTAACTCATTTCTGGTTCACTTACTTAAACTCCAACGCATGACCCATTAATATGGAAAGATCTTCATTCTTAATTCTAAATAGCAAATCTCATTAAGATGAAATCCTATTCAAATAGTCTGTTGACAAATCGCTTGAAAAATGTAAAAAGAAACTACAACATGATAATGTGTATAAATAAAACAATACAAAAAATTATCACGTGAACCTCTATAAGAACATCACACAAAACAATGAAATAATTAACAAAGGGAGGATAAGCAATGAACCTTCAAGCAAACAATTTCCTTCAGAACTTGATTAATGCAAAAATAATTCTGAGTCGAGCAAATATACCAAACCAAGGGCAAATCGGCAGATGAGCAGCAAATCTAGTGACGAACCTTCTAAAATTCGAGCCCGGACCGAAACTCGACTGTACCTCGTGAGGCTGCTGATTTTTGGCGTGAGAGAGGTGACTATCAATGAAGCTTCACAAGGTATTCTTAGGTTTGAATTTGAGGCATTTTCGGGTCTTAAACAGGGTGATGAATTGCTTGCATTTTCGAAAGAAATAATGAAACGAGTAGAAATTCACTTAGCGCAGAAGAAGAATTGTTTTTTATCAATTCTCTCCTCTATTTTTTCTTTCTTCTCTTCTATTTATAGAAAACAAATTCAGAATTTTTTCAGATTATTTTATTATTTTTTAATTAAAAAGAATTCCCACTTCCCATTTTTCTTTTTTTTAAAAACAAAACTAATTCCCACTTTCCTTTACTTTTCTTTTTTTTTTAATTTCCCACTTTTTACTTTTTTTATTTTTTTATTTTCCACTTATTTTATTTTTCGTTTTTTTAATTTCCACTTATCTTACTTTTTTTTTTAATTTCTACTTTTTTTAAAAAACAATTTAGCTACCTTTACATTTACTTTTTAATTCCAACTTTTTTTACTTTTCATTTTTTAAATTTCTACATTCTTTTACTTTTATTTTTTTAATTTTCTACTTTCTTTTACTTTTTAAAAAAAATAATTTTCACCTACTTTTACTTTTACATTTTTTATTGCATACTTTTGATTTTCCTATTATTGTATTCCCATCCGAAAATAAAAAAAAATATTTCATATTTTCGGTTTGTTTTTAAATTTATTTTATTTAAAAATAAAGATAAAAAATAAAAATAATACTAATAGTAATAATTTGACCTTTTAAATTATTTTTAATTCTTACCCTATACAAAAAAATGTAACAAAGCTAAAAATATATATATTAAATTTCTAAAAGTAATTACATAGTAGAAGGTGGTAAAAATTCAAATATAGTAAAAAATTAGGTGCTCACAACTGCCCCTTTTTGCTTGAAAACATGAAAAGTTCTCAGGCAAAGATTAAGTGAGCCATGTGATTAATGTTTGACCAAACTGTTATTCAAAAGGAAAATAAATAAAAGATAGGGTGCAACCGAGTCCTGATTTTGGACAGCCTTCATATCCCGGGTTAGAGGGAAATCAGGTCACGTGTAGTTCAAGGAGAATGGTAGAATGATGAGTTGATGAGTCGAGTGAGGTTCCGTCGACGCTCCGGTTCGCGGTCCTGCTATTATAAAAAAGAAACTAAACAAACCTATCAACTATGAGTTACAAGATTCCTATCTATGAGTCTCCTTAAACTTGATCTTGAGTCTTGACTGGTTCTTCATGCAGACTCTGTTCTAAACCTTGATGCTCACTAGCTGTACGTGCTAGTTCATTGTTCTATAGCTTCTTCTAATAAAAACGGGACTCCAATGCTCATGGCTTTAGTCATGTCTTGAGCACTCCACATCTTTCAACTGCTTTTGCATTTTGGATTCACCTATTTTTTCTTTTCTTTTATTCTAAATTTATACTTCTTCTTTTGGCCATCTCGAACCCTGTGCCTCGAGGTAAAACCTACTCAGACACCAAAATAAATAAACGAACGAAATTTTTCTGCCCCAGTTTGCACTAGAAATATTTCGTGAGTTATTGTAACAAAATTTTAAACTATTTCTTTATTGAAAGCAATAAAAGGTCGGGAATAGTGTACCCTGAAAAACAAACAAAGACTAGAGAATGAGGACCCTATGTCTAAAATGAAAAAAACTAGGGAGTGGAGACCCTATATTAAAAAGGCGACTAGGGATTGGTGTACCCTGATATTGGTAAGAAAATGTAACCAGGGGTTGATACCCTGTATTATGGAAAAAGAATGTAATCAGGGGTTGGTACCCTGTATTACTGAAAAGAACGTAGCCATGGTATGACGTCCTGTATTACTAAAAGGAAATATAATAAGGGGTTGGTACCCTGTATTACCGAAAAGAATGTAGCCATGGGATGGCGTCCTGTATTACTGAAAGAAAATGTAATCAGGGGATGGCACCCTGTATTATGGAAAGGAAATGTAACCAGGGGATGGCACCCTGTATTGCAGAAAAGAAATGTAACCAGGGGATGGTGCCCTGTATTACTAAAATGAAAATGAATCCCCTGGGCTAAAAGTTTCTACCTAGGTTAAACTGCGAAAAGCGAGCCTAGGCGAAGAGTACTTCTACACGGAACTATGAGTTGGATCCCCCTAGGTGAAAAGGTTCCACCTGGGTTAAGCTACGTAAACCAACCTGAGCGAAGAGTACTTCTACCCAGAACTATGAGCTGGATCCCCCTAGGCGACAAGGTTCTACCTGGGTTAAGCTACAAAAAAGAACCTGAGCGAAGAGTACTTCTACCCGGAACTATAACCTAGATCCCTCTAGGCGAAAAGGTTCTACCTGGGTTAAGCTATGAAAAGAAGCCCGGGCGAAGAGTACTTCTACCCGGAACTATGAGTTGGATCCCTCTAGGCGAAAATGTTCTACCTGGGTTAAGCTACGTAAAACATCCTGAGCGAAGACTACTTCTACCCGGAAACTATGAGCTGGATCCCCCTAGGAGAAAAGGTTCTACCTGGGTTAAGCTATAAAATATAGCCTGGGCGAAGAGTACTTCTACCCAGAACTATAAGCTAGATCGCCCTAGGCGAAAAGGTTCTACCTGGGTTAAGCTACTTAAAACAACCTGAGCGAAGAGTATTTCTACACGGAACTATGAGCTGGATCCCCTTAGGCGAAAAGGTTCTACCTGGGTTAAGCTACGTAAAACATCCTGAGCGAAGAGTACTTCTACCCGGAAACTATGAGTTAGATCCCCCTAGGCAAAAAGGTTCTACCTGGGTTAAGCTACGAAAATCAGCATGGGCAAAGAGTACTTCTACCCGGAACTATGAGCTGAATCCCCCTAGGCGAAAAGGTTCTACCTAGTTTAAGCTACGTAAAACAACCTGAGCGAAGAGTACTTCTACCCGAAACTATGAGCTGGACCCCCCTAGGCGAAAAGGTTCTACCTGGGTTAAGCTACGTAAAATAACCTGAGCGAAGAATACTTCTACCCGGAAACTATGAGCTAGATCCCCCTAGGCGAAAAGGTTCTACCTGGGTCAAGCTACGTAAAACATCCTGAGCGAAGAGTACTTCAATCCGGAACTATGAGCTGGATCCCCCTAGGCGAAAAGGTTCTACCTGGGTTAAGCTACGTAAAATAAGCCTGGGCGAAGAGTACTTCTACCTGGAACTATGAGCTGGATCACTCTAGGCAAAAAGGTTCTACCTGGGTTAAGTTACATAAAACATCCTGAGCGAAGAGTACTTCAATCCGGAACTATGAGCTGGATCCCCCTAGGCGAAAAGGTTCTACCTGGGTTAAGCTACGTAAAATAAGCCTGGGCGAAGAGTACTTCTACCTGGAACTATGAGCTGGATCACTCTAGGCAAAAAGGTTCTACCTGGGTTAAGTTACATAAAACATCCTGAGCGAAGAGTACTTCTACCCGAAAACTATGAGCTGGATCCTCCTAGGCGAAAAGGTTCTACCTGGGTTAAGCTACGAAAAACAGTTGGGCAAAGAGTACTTCTACCCGGAACTATGAGCAAGATCCCCCTAGGCAAAAAGGTTCTACCTGGGTTAAGATCCATAAAACAATCTAAGCGAAGAGTATTGCTACCCGGAACAATGAACTGGATCACCCTAGGCAAAAATATTCTACCTAGGTTAAGCTACAAAAAACAACCTGAGCGAAGAGTACTTCTACCCGGAACTATGAGCTGGATCCCCCTAGGCGAAATGGTTCTACCTGAGTTAAGTTACTGTAAAACAACTTGGACGAAAAGTACTTCTACCCAGAACTATGAGCTGGATCCCCTTAGGCGAAAAGGTTCTACCTGGGTTAAGCTACGTAAAACATCCTGAGCGAAGAGTACTTCTACCCGGAAACTATGTGTTGGATCCCCCTAGGCAAAAAGGTTCTACCTGGGTTAAGCTACGAAAATTAGCATGGGCAAAGAGAACTTCTACCCGGAACTATGAGCTGGATCCCCCTAGGCAAAAAGGTTCTACCTGGTTTAAGCTACGTAAAACAACCTGAGCGAAGAGTACTTCTACCCAGAACTATGAGCTGGACCCCCCTAGGCGAAAAGGTTCTACCTGGGTTAAGCTACGAAAAATAGCCTGGGCGAAGAGTACTTCTTCCAGGAACTATGAGCTGGATCTTCCCAGGCGAAAAGGTTCTACCTGAGTTAAGCTATGTATAAAAACCTGCTATGAGTGATGCATGCTGAAAATAAAAGAAAAATGGAGATTTTGCGAAACTTACCTTTGGTGACATTCGTCCGTTAAGAATCGCCATTTTGCACTGCTTGATCCTGCTTCAAAACAAAGAAAAATTATGAGTTTTAAAAGTAGTGGTCGGTTTGTGGCCTTGATGTCTTTGGCAACTTGACTTTGTGCCCATCTTCTTTTGATGATGATTTCAACCTGCCACTAGATGTTTCTTGAATACCATTTGCATTTCTGGCCCCAGAGAGCCTTTGACTTTTCAAACTTTTACATGACGGTTGGTCGCGTGGGACTTAACCTTTTCAACTTTATTTTGCCTTTGTGGCATATCACTTTCGACTTCTTTCCTCCAAAACCTTCAATTTCAGAGCATTGGGGATCCTTTGGCTTTTCAAACTTTGACAAAATGGTTAACCACTTGGGACTTAACCTATTCAACTTCATTTTGCCTTGTAGGCACTTTCAATTTGATTTCCTCATTTTGAGAGTTTTTGATTTCAAAGCATCAGCCACCATGGTCAATCAGGGTTGACTTGACGCCCCTGCCAAGGCTGGGTGCCTCTTAAATATTAGCTTGTATCAAACGAAAGCCCCGTAAATTAGTCTTGCTATCCCTTCTTTGCCTTAGTTTTGGAACATAGTTAAACCGAAAGGGATTCAAAGAACAACAAACAATAGAATGGACAATGAATTTAGACAAGAGATAGCCCTTTCGGGGGAAGGAGAGAAGGACTTATCTGGAGTATATGCGGACTTCAAGGAACATGACATGCCTTTTAGACTGGATGCCCGATCTGTGTCTACTATACGACTCTCTGAAATTCATCACAACTTTTGCCTTGAAACCGAGAAAACTTGCCTAGGACTCTATCAATGCCAATGGGTGTGAGGATCCTCTTTTCGATCAGTGGTGCCCTTTGCGGGTTTTCATCAACTGACCTCTCTCATTTCTCTTCTCGTCATCACCTTATAGTGCTCTTTGTAAGTTTTCACTAACAAGACTCTCTCACTTTCAATTTCTCTGCTTACCATAGCCTTACGACGCCCGTGAGGGTTTTCACCAATAAGACTCTCTCATTTTATTTCTCTCATTTTATTGTATCATATCCAAGTAACTGTATCCTCCAATTCTTGAACATTTTCGTTGATTGATCGAAAGGACTTGAAAAGGATTTGGGTAGAAAAGGATTTGGATTGGATTACAACTTTGGAACCTTTCAGGCGAAACTATTGCTGAACCATTGTAACATTTTCCCCAGTTTCAACTTATGGGGGAATGTAAATTTTTGTTTTGGTGTGACTGAACCCCAGAGAGAGGCTGCCTACGTATCCTTTAAACTTTGTTTTTGATTTTCTTTTGTTTTGCTTTTTCTTCTGTTTTGTTTTCTTTTCTCTTTCTTTATCCTTTCCTTTTTCCCTTTTTTTTTTATTTTTCATTTCATTTCCTTTTTGTCTTTTCTTCTTCTTTTTTTTTTTTTTTCAATAACACATTCAGGTTCCAAAGAGGGTAATCAAAGGAAGGTAACCGGCTCAAAGGGTTGGCAAAAGGATCAATGGTGCTTGGGTATCGAGAATGAAAGCCTTCTTCATCCCAATCGGAGAACATTAATGTTATATAGAGGATCAAACATAGTACCTTTTGACTGCACATGCGTTGATAGTTGTTTGAGGGATATTTCCTTCGATGTTTCCCAAGTTAACACTCTCTTTTGGCAGTACTCTCGTTACAATGTATGGTCCTTTTGACATTTTCGATTCTTTATTTTATTTCCTTAAAATTATCTTCATTGCATTCTAATTTTTGATTCATTATTTCAAAGTCTCACAACATTTTAGGATTTGGGCATGAAGTCCGTAGGCATGTCATGTCATCAAAATCTGCATTTAACAGAACTGAAAAAAGAATAACAAAAGTGACAAGATTAAGAAAAGAGGCATTCCTAGACAATGAAATATTAGTTAATTTGATTTTTTTATTTATTATTTTAAAAAAAAATTAAAGATAGAAGGGTTTACATCTGAAAGTAAGACAACAAAGTTAAACATCCGAATCACATCCTGAAATAATCTGAACGCGTAAAGGATAGCAAGACTGGCTATTGAGACTCCCGTCTTATAGGGAACTTTCAGGTTTGGCAACCGTTTTTTGGCTTATCTTTTGTCTCGGCAATGGCTATAATGGCCTTCATTGCCGGATCAAATTCCTCATTTTCACAAATCATTCCGACTACTGGCCCAGTGTTGTGAGCAAGCAAGGGATTGTTTGTCACATCATGAGCCTCCTCGTCCTGAAGAACTATTGGCTTGACCTCGACGAGGTCTTCCACTACTCTTTTGAGAGTCCAACAATCTTCAGTATCATGTCCCACTACTCCGGAGTGGTATTCACATCTAGCATCAGCTCGGTGCGAGGGGGACTCGGGGTTTGGCCGGTTCGGGGCCACTGGCTGCAGCAAACCTAGTCTGACTAACGTTTGGAACAAGCTAGAATATGATTCATCAATAGGGGTGAACTGATTCCTTCTGAGGGGCTCTCTTGGGTGAGGATTGTATTGGGGAACCTTTGGTTGGGGATTATATGGAGCTTGGTAGGGACGGACATTTCTGGAGCATATATGAAGCATATATGATTGGTTAAATGCCATGCGGGCCCCCTCGAGCTGGAAGCCATCATGACTCTCTCTTCTCTTCCGTTTCTGTTCATCAAACCCCCCGAACTATTCTGAACGGCCTGTGATGCGGCCTTAAAAGTAGCCTGACTCAAGATTCGGCCCGTTTTCAAACCATTTTCGACCATCTCCCCAATTTTGATAGCCTCAGTGAATGGTCTACCCATAGCAGACATCATATTCTAGAAATAATCAGGCTTTTGAGTCTCTAGAAATATAGTGATCAACTCATGATTATCCATGGGTGGCTTAACTCTAGCCGCTTGCTCCCTCCACTTGATGGCACACTCCCTAAAGCTTTCCGTCGACTTTTTCTTCATATTGGACAGGGAATTGCGATCTGGTGCAATATCAGTGTTGTACTGGAATTGTTTGACGAATGCTTGGGCCATGTCGTCCCAGACATACTAATGAGAGATATCTTAATCAATGAACCATTCAGAGGCTACCCCCACAGGACTTTTCCCAAAATAAGCCATCAACAATTCTTCTTTTCCACCTGTACCCCTCAGCTAGTTGCAATACCTTTTCAAGTGGACGATATGGTCGGTGTCCATCATACTTCTCAAAGTTTGGAGCCTTGAACCATGGTGGCAAATGGATGTGAGGGAACATGCATAGATCACTGAACGAAACACTTTTGTGATCACCTAGTCCTTGTATGTTCTTTATGTTTTGTTCAAGACTTTTCATTTTCCTGGCCATCTCATCTAGCTCAACTATCTTGGCAGACTTTTCATTTTCTCCTGGTGACTCGTACTGAGGAGTCTGATTGTATGGAGCCGAGACCCTAAAAGCCATATTTGGAGAGTTGTATTGGCCATCATAAGCCTGAGGTGGTGGCTCGTTGTTTGGCCTCGTCACAGGAGGCGGTGGCGGGATTGTATATACCGGTGCGCCGGACACAACGAGAGGGGTGTTCCTCACCGGTGCGACAGAAGGTCGCATATTAGAGGTACCAGGGGCAGCATGGAGGTTGTAGTTTGGCACATACCCTGGTGGTAGAATGTGATCGCTCACTGCATGGAGCGGTGATTGAGCAGCCCGGGGTACGGTGAAAATTCCCTCCGAGGGACCCTGGGGTGGAGGCTGACTGGAAACCCAAGCTTGATATACATCAAACAATTATTGTCTCAATTTTCTTATTTCCTCTGATTCTTGCTCAACTGACGGACCCTGGGGATTTTCACTGAGCAACTCGATTTCATCACTGTTATTCATTACTACCGTTCCCTTTGATCTGGTGAAGTAATGATGTGTTGCCAGTTTCACCACAAACTAACCACCTTAAGCTTACTCTATAAGAGACAACAAACGTGTTAGGGTTATGCATTTTATAGATATGAATCACACATAATATGCCACGCTCCTAACATTATCACCATTTGTTTTCTTTTCCCTCACACCTCATTTCGACCCCTCATCTTAGAATCGTTGAAAAATATTTTGATCGAACCTTTTGTGGGTTGCCTACGTATCATGTCGCCGCATGAATCAGATTATTATGTAGTTCAGGGAGATCGGGAATAGACTAACCCATTTTTTTATTTTTTATATAAAGATTTTTAAATATTATTTTTTTTAGTTTTTTTTTTCTTTTTATGGAATTTTGAATTTTTTATTTTTTTATTTTTTTAAAAAAAAGGAAGTCTAAAGAAGGAAAAAAATATTTTGTATTTTGATTTGGAATGTTTTTGTTCTTTTTTTGTTTTCGAATGAAAGACTTCAGAAAAGAAGGAAAATATTTTTGGATTTAATATTTGTTTTTGATTTTCTAAGGAAAGAATTCTAAAGAGGGAATCAAGGAAAGGGAAAATATTTTTAATTTTATTTTTTGAAAAATAGGGCCGGAACCGATGAGATTTGCCTACGTATCTCATATCCGATGAGAATCAGACCCGCGTAGTTCGGTCGGTATTGACACAAAAGGGAAAACATAATTTTTTGACTCATTTTAAAATGACTTTTCTTTTTCTCTTTTTCTTTTCAAAATTTCAGCAAAGTTTCTAGATTTTTCAAATACCGTGATTTTTAAAAACCGGATGAATTTTCTCTCTCCTACTTCTCACTTCTGCCTTTTCTCAATTTTCTATATTTATTCTAGCAGCCGGTCAACATGGAAATCAGATCAAACAAAATGTATAAATAGCACATAGGATGCATCGTGATGGTCTTTTATTTTTGGGTACACCTGTCCTAGACGGACCCAACCACTGTATTGAGTCCCTAAAGTCAAATGCACGTGATGCAAACAAACGTTCCTACTAGGAATCCGGCATGAGGCTATGTTATTCTAGGTTTAAAATCCTGGAGGGGGGGGAGTATTTTAGACCTGACTTACCCAAGCGGACAGCTCGAGCCGAGGTGGGGGCAACATACCGGGAGCGCGAAAGTCTACCCGGCCTAGTTACTGATCCAGCCTCGTTCTATTTTGGGATGACCTCTAACAGAATAGTGGGCCATGCGCATGTGTGCACCATAAATTCAGAAGCCTCAGAAGGGAGACTAAAGAAGACAGTTTATATAGTTGAAATAATATCAAAGCGGTAAATGAGCGGCAATTAGCACATTAGGCCCACAAATACAGTAATATCAACAATCAAGAAAGCCAAGTATAGATCACATTACAAGCTTGAATTCTGACCCTGAACCAACAGTTCTGGGTTATTTTCCTCAGCAGAGTCGCCGGAGCTGTCATACCTCTTTTTGCCCCAAAAGATATATGTATTATGGATTGTTGTGGGTTAAAGAGTTTTTCCAATTAAAGTGACAAATTTGAGTAGGAATTATTTTATTTACAGAGTCGCCACTTGGAATTGATTTTAAGGGTGTTCCAAGTTACCATTTATTTGAATCCCTAGTCAAAGGAAGGTTTGACTCTATTATTATTGGTCTGCAAAACCAAAGTCCGGGTAAGGAATTCTGTTGACCGGGGAGAAGGTGTAAGGCATTCCCCGAGTCCCGTGGTTCTAGTACAGTTGCTTTATTGACTACATTTGGATTATATTATTTTTGGATAACCTATATTTTATTGGTTCTCATGTTTTACCTATGTCCGCTTTTATTGTTTGATTAGATTTATGAAAATTATCTTGAAATAAGTCACGCGTATGTGTACTCATTTTTGTTTGGCGTCAAGAATCATGTCACGCGTACGTGTACACAATCAATAACACATTTATTATTATTCAAAGTTGATTGGTCAAGTCACGTGAACGCGCACTTGTATTATTTTCCTAAACTAATTTGAAATTATTGTAAGACCAAGAGTTTATGGATAGGAAATTATTTGGAAGTCGGAAAATATATTAGTTATTTAAAGTATTGAAAAGTCATCCACACTTAAAAATATTTACAACTTACTACTCTATATTTGAAATTAGGAAATATTTATCCATTATGGAAGAATGAGCTAATTATTAGTCTAGTGACAAAATTATTGGACCTGGCAGATTTATATTCAATCCAACCCATGTCTAATTCTTTCTTTCCTATTAAATATGGTAACTCATTTCTGGTTCACTTACTTGAACTTCAATGCATGACCCATTAATATGGAAAGATCTTCATTCTTAATTCTAAATAGCAAATTTCATTAAGATGAAATCCTATTCAAATAATCTGTTGACAAATAGCTTGAAACATGTAAAAAGAAACTATAACATGATAATGTATATAAATAAAACAACAAAAAATATTATCACATGAACCTCTATAAGAACATCACATAAAATAATTAAATAATTAACAAAGGGAGGATAAGCAATGAACCTTTAAGGAAAAAATTTCCTTCAGAACTTGATTAATGCAAAAATAATTCTGAGTCGAGCAAATATACCAAATCAAGGGCAAATCGGCAGATGAGCAGAAAATTTAGTGACGAATCTTCAAAAACTCGAGCCCGGACCGAAACTCGACTGTACCTCGTGAGACTGCTGATTTTTGGCGTGAGAGAGGTGACTATCAATGAAGCTTCACAAGGTATTTTTAGGCTTGAATTTGAGGCATTTTCAGGTCTTAAACAGGGTGATGAATTGCTTTAATTTTCGCAAGAAATAATGAAACGAATAGAAATTCACTTAGCGCAGAAGAAGAATTTCTTTTTTCTCAATTCTCTCCTCTATTTTTCCTTTCTTCTTTTCTATTTATAGAAAAAAATTCGAAATTTTTTCAGAATTCGTTTATTATTTTATTATTTTTTAATTAAAAAGAATTCACACTTCCCATTTTTCTTCTTTTTAAAAAAAAAAAATAATTCCCCACTTTCCTTTACTTTTCTTTTTTTTAATTTCCCACTTTTTACTTTACTTTTTTTTATTTTTCACTTATTTTACTTTTCTTTTTTTTTTAATTTCCACTTATCTTACTTTTTTTTTAATTTCTACTTTATTTTACTTTTTTTAAACAACAATTCAGCCACCTTTACTTTTATTTTTTAATTCCAACTTCTTTTACTTTTTATTTTTTAAATTTTCACATTCTTTTACTTTTTCTTTTTAATATTTCACTTTCTTTTACTTTTAAAAAAAATAATTTCCACCTACTTTTACTTTTAATTTTTTTATTCCATAGTTTTAAGTTTTTTATTATTTTATTCCCTTCCGAAAATTAAAAAAAATATTTTATTTTTTCGGTTTGTTTTTAAATTTCTTTTATTTAAAAAATAAAGATAAAAATTAAAAATAATACTAATAGTAATAATTTGACCTTTTAAATTATTTTTAATTCTTACCCTATATAAAAAAATATAACAAAGCTAAAACAATATATATTAAATTTGTAAAAGTAATTACATAGTAGAAAGGGATAAAAATTAAAATATAGTAAAAAATTAGGAGCTGACAACGTCTCCTCAGATATAATGGAATTTCAACGCCGATTATGCTTGTATGGAGAAGATTTACAAAACAAAGATCTCAATCTAGAGAAAGGTAATTCTGATTCAATTCATACCATTTTGTGCCTCGATGAACGCCATATTTTCTTAGAGAAGTCTCTACGCTACAAAACAATCAGTTCTTTCTTTCAACTGCTAAGGGTATTAGATGTACAAATTATTTACTTCTCAAAATTTCCCCATGAGGTAACACAATTAGTACACTTGAGATATTGTACAAAGTTCCTGCATCAATATCCAATCTACTGAATCTACAAACATTAATTTTTATTTCATTTGCATCTCAATTATCCCTGCCATTGGACGTTTGCAACAATAACAACAACCCAGTATAATCTCACTAGTGGGGTCTGTGAGGGTAGTGTGTACGCAGAACTTACACCTACCCTGGGGTAGAGAGGGTAGAGAGACTGTTTCCGATAGACCCTCGGCTCCCTCTCTCCAAGAACTTTTCACCTTGTACTTGGGGTGATTCGAACTCACAGCCTCTTGGTTGGAGAAGTGAAGGGTGCTCACCGCTAAGACCAACCCACCTTGCTCCATTGGACATTTGGAACCTGCCAAATTTGAGACATTTGTGTCCTGGGGGAATGTATATGCATGTTCCTCCAAACTCACAAAGTAGGCGTTTGGATATAAGAATTGTAAATTTCGAAAAAATAGTATATGCATGTTCCTCCAAAATCACAAAGTAGGCGTTTGGATATAAAAATTGTAAATTTCGAAAAAATGGTGAAAAAGTTTTTTAAGTGAAAATGGTATTTGAAATTTAGAATTGTGTTTGGACATAAATTTCAGTTTGGATTATTTTTGAAGTTTTGTGAGTGATTTGAGTGAAAATTTTGAAAAACAACTTTTTGCCGTTTTTCAAATTTTCGAAAATTTCCAAAATTGGAAAAATCTTCAACCAAATTTTATGTCCAAACGGGCCCAAAATCTCTTATGTTTAGAGAACTTGGAAACACTTGATTCAATATCTGTTGCTGATTCTAATTGGAAGGGGATTTTTACAGGAATCCCTAAAGTAAAGAAGTTATTTGTTTGCTTACAACAATGGCGTAGTGTAACGTTTAATCTTATTGACAGCCTCATCCGTCTTGTTGATCTCGAGAAACTAAGAATTCATCTAGATATTTCGCCTTATGAGAATTTTTCATTAAGGCTGCCAACGCTGTTATCAGATGTTTTTCCTACATTCTTGAAGAGTTTGACACTAGTAGGAACGCGTCTATTGTGGGAGGATATGACTACGCTTGGTCAATTGCCCAATCTTGAGGTTCTCAGGCTAAAATGTTTTGCATTCCAAGGGAGAAATTGGAATCTAAATGAAGGGGGTTTCAAGAAACTGAAGTTGCTACAGATTAACCGAACAAACTTGGTGCTCTGGGAAGCGAGCAGTGAAAGTCTTCCTAGACTTGGGTTTCTAATCTTGAAGTATTGCTATAAATTGAAGGATATTCCTACAAAGATTGGAGATATTCCCATATTAAAACTGATTGAGTTGCATAATTGTAGCCAAGCTGCTGCCACTTCTGCAGAGGAAATTGGAGAAGAACAACAAAGCTTGGGAAATGAAGTACTTGTGGTCCGTGCCTACAATACTGAAGGTTAGTAAAAAGTATGAGTTTAAGAGGCTCTGGCTGTGTGCTTTGTTCTGCTTTGTTTTTAACCATTTCTGAAGATTTCCTTCGTATGATACATACGAGCAATATTGGTGCAAGTGCAAATACATATATCCTGGCTGTTTGCTTCTTCTAAAGTTGCCTTCATTCGTTTCGTATTCTTTTCTAGTGTACATATGCGGTTTCGCCTTCTCTTGCATATCTCATACAATAAATACTTCCATTATTTTTCCTTTATCAAAACTGAATTTATAGTCGAGTATATTATGATAAGTGTGGGTACCTGTTTATTAATAAGCACAAATAGCTTGTATACCTCTAAAACTTAATTTCATTGTGAGTTCATATTTTCTCCAAGGAAGATGGCCTTTGGTTCACATTTTTTCCCCTCAGCATTTGGTGAAATCAGAAAGTATATCTGTCAGTTTTATGTCAATTCGTTTTGAAGGGGCTAGACTATGACTTCATTCTTTTCCCTTTTTCTTGTACGATGTAAGGTTGTAGCAGTTAGTCATGTTACATGGATGCATGAACTGGCAAGAATAACTAACTAGAATTTTATTTAGTTAATACTAGTATATTAGCATTAGTGATAGCTGGTTAGTTGAAGTAATAAAACCTATATGTACATTCCATTATAATACTTTTTGGAGTATGAATAAAAATATCCTATTATAATTCATCCATTTAAAATTGAATGCATTGTCAAGTTTATTTCATATATGCATGTTGTTTGGAAAGTGAAATTGCCTGTTTATTCTAAGCAGACAGTTGAGATATACTATTATACTTTAATTTCCTAATACTCATATTGTCTACAAGATATTTGACATTTCTCCAATATGACTGGTGAAATAGCTGTGATATCTGCAATATGAATGAGTTAAAAGTAGTTAACCTCTCCAATATGTGTTCTCATGTAAATCGTATCTAGCTTAAGACAATCTTCAATTTTTCCTACTCAACTAAAAATGCCCATTCTCTAGTTTACGTTATTTGATCTGCATTTGATGTTACTTTCTCTGTTTTGTTTGTGTCCAGCTCCAATTGCTGAACCATTGAAGATAGTGTATTCTGAAAATTTTGATTGATCAGTGATGCTTCTGGTCTGTATAATGACTGGTTCTATCTAATTCTGGAACTCTCTTTTCTGTGCTTCCGCAGAGTAAAATCGTTGCCAAATGAAGGCAGAAGTAACTAATTTGAAGCATACAAATGAGGATTTTATGAAACTAATAAATAGGAAAGCACAACTACAGATACATTGAAGATGGACTTCAGAGTGCTCAAGCAGAGATAATTGTGAGGTAAAGGAAAATTAATACCTTTAATTTCTTCTGAATCAAACACATCAGAAGCTAGGAGCAACATGAATAGCGAGATAGAAAACAGGTCCTTATTCCTCATAGCTGCTGTATATGTAGAACTTGTATTTCCGTTTTAGGTCAACTTTATGTTTTTATTTCCAAATTCAGACCATGCAGAATTGTGTAAAATCAGGTAAAAGCCGATGTGTCAAGGCAATTGTCCAGTCATTACCAACCGAAGTTCATTCATCATTTGTCAATTGGCTGGAAAACAGCTCTCACTGATTGTATGTCCTACCATCATACCTTCAACTTTCCTATTCCTTAAATAGGCTATCGACATTTATATTTGTCACCTATAAAAGTAAGAAATTGAACTAGGTACGAGGTGAGAATCTTGATAAATCCTCTTTCTGTATACATGTACGGGAACAGCGAAGGAACTATTGCTTTCTCATCTAAATTGCTGCCCTTTCTCATCCAGTTTATTAGTCTTGTCAAGCTAAGTGCATGCTTTTTTTCTGGTTTGCAATTTTTGAGACTAAATGGTGTCTGTAACACTAAATTTTATGAATTCCAGGTTGTTTACGCACTATTGCATATAGTGACATGGCAATATCATGACAGAGAATTCGACATTCATACTGATCGGTTGCTAGATTTAGGTGAAGCTGGCAAGGCAGGCTCTTAACTTAGTGACCTTCTTTCCCCCTCCTCATATCAATCTTTCCTCAGAACCATTGGCTAAGAAATACATGGGACGTGTAGCATCAGGCTTGATTACCAAAAATGGATCAGAGTAGTCACAGATAAAAGAATTCACAAGACTTAGAAAAATCTGTTTCCAGTTTGCTGAAATATTTGATGCAGAAAGCATAACGGCTTTTGAAGAAACTTAAACGTTGATTTGTAATTTGGTTTTTGCTCATTCCTTCCGATATTAACTTACTCGCACGCGGTATTTGCACGGACTAATAAATGCATGATGTACGTCTTTACACACATTTTCGTCCCTTAATCATTCTTAATTAATTAATGTGTATTCTCATTACCACACTAGTATAGGTTATTTTTGAAAGAAATACACGCAAAAGATTGCATTGTATTCAAACTTAGCATAAGACGGAGAGACTTGTCTTGTTCGATATTCATATTTATGACATTATACTTTCAAAATGAACGACCAGGGTGTGTTTAGTACAAAAGAAAATACTTTTTATTTTCAGACCACCCCCGCCACCCCTCCTCCCTAACATCGGCACTGCCATTTCGGCCCTTAGACTCTGACCTTCCACTCTCTCCTGCCCTTACCTATTTCGTGTCATATAGTATTTGCCTAAATTATATATTTTTTAAAATATTTTTCTCTAAACTAACCAAATACTGGAAAATAAGTAAGAAAATCGCTTATTTTCCTTCGTACTGTAAACACACCCTTAATCTCTCCCGTTTGACATGTATTCTGTGACATTTTAAATGGAAACAATTTCTAACATATTATACATAAAGATGACGTGCTATCATTGGGAAGGATCCGTCTATCCCAATAATAAACTTGTAATATTTGGGAGCTGACTGAAGCTGAATTTTTCTTCGCAATGGCTAGCTTTCATTCCCGTTCCTTTTCTTTATTTCATTATTTCTTTTTTCTTCTCTTTTCTTTTTTCTTTTAGTGTTGTAAATAAAGTTCACTTTTAACCCTACAAATTTTATATATATTTTTTAATTAATCCATCCATCGGGGCTTTTACCTTGGTGGTGGGAATTCGACACAAATACCTATCTTGTATTTCGATTTATGAGCTTCTTTCGCTCAAATTTAAAAAAAAAAACGATAACATGATTTGAAATCAGAAAATCTCATTAGTGGTGTTTAAGATTGAAAGCTAATTCTCTCTATCAATATGGGACACTTAATACTCTTGCACGCTTATAACTAGATATTTGATACGTAAGTTAACACGGAGCCAATATTGGGTAAATCAAGAATAGAGATGTTGAGAAAAACCGACTCAAATACCTTTCATGGAAATAACTCAAAACCAAAAAATAAATATTGCTCGTGAGGTGAGAATTGCCGATCAATTCTTAATAAAAACAACAATAACAACAACAATCCAGTATAATTCCACTAGTGCGGTCTGGGGAAGGTAGTGTGTACGCAGACCTTACCCCTACCCTGGGGTAGAGAGGCTGTTTCCAAATGACCCTCGGCATCCTTCCCTCCAAGAACTCCCCACCTTGCTCTTGGGGTGACTCGAACTCACAAACTCTTTGTTGGAAGTGGAGGGTACTTACCATCAGAGCAACCCACCTTGGATAACCAATATATTCCTTTAGTGAGAATGGGAGGCAGAACAAATTATAACAATCATAATCCAAGGGTGTGAAACTACCCAACGTCCAATACACAAAAAATAATTTCAAATATATACATTAATGTAATGTAAAAAGAGAAGAGAAAATCATGAAAAATTTTATTGGCAAAAGAGACAGGTTTTCTACCTATAAAGTTAACTCAATAATCATATGGTCTTGCCATAGGACTAGCTCTTGGTGATCTTGGTAGCTCAGAGACTCTATTTCCAAAAGGATCATAGTAAATCACCCCTGAAAATTCTGGTGGTTGGCATTTCTCACCCATCAAAATTGCCTTCTGCCACAATCCACCTTGTCCAAATTCTTTTCTTACAATCGAGCCAGTTTTCTCATCAGATTTTTCACTATACTTTTTATGGTTAAGGAAGGGCATAGTCTTACTGCTTATTGTTGTAATTAGTTGCTTTGGACAAAGTAATGGTGACTTTGGAGCTATTTTCTCTTCATTGGTTTCTTCAGTAGCCATATGGTATTTTCTTGAAGCTTTTCTTCCATGTTTAGCACATAAGGCTATGAGAGCTATTATTGAAAGAAATAAACCTATTCCTAATGGCATGGAACATAACTTTTGACCATTATTTCTTGACATTAATGGACGAACCATTTTTGGAAATTATGAAAGATATATTGAGTTATTCTTTGGAAATGAGGAGGAGAAGAGGAGTATGGTTTAAAGAATTGGAGATTATGAGCATATATATGGTTTTTAGGTTCTCAAATGTCAACACTAATGGTAGCAGTTGGAAATAATTCAACTATAATAGTATGATATTAGTGTTTTTCAATGACTCAATCATTTACTAATCTTATATGCTGTGATGGTAAGTCAGCTTTAATCAAATTAAGAGACATGCAAATAATCCGAGAGAAATTAACATTAATTTCGAGCAATTTGTTTCTTTTAAAACTTTCTGAATGTAAAGACAACTTTTTTATGATCTTAAGAAAAAGTCTACTAACATATAATATACATATTAATAATCGAACTTAATTATCATATCATACATGTAATAAAAAATAATCATTCAAGTGTACTATATAATATTATAGATTAAGTTATAGTAAGTAATAATGTTTCTGCGATATTAGTATATCATTTTAAATTACTCAAGGGAGACAAAAGGGCAAAGCATCGGACATATTCTCTATACCTTCAACCTTCATCTGTCATTTGTAATATTAGTTTGCCTTTTCTATTCACTACACTGCACACTACAATGAGCATCTTTACAAACACTGAGAAATTGATTTCTATGCAATTAATCTCATAATTTGCGCATGTATATGAAAGATTGTAAATAGGTGTCCGTAACACGTAACGGAAGACAATAACAATCCTAGGCGGATTTTTTCGTGTTTAACATTTATTTACATGTGAAAGATCGGATCTGAGACGTACATGGTGAATAAAGCCTTGTTTCAGAATTTTCTTCGATAGTGCGAAGACTCTATGTGTATCTACACCAAGACTGGTCCTTGCTATCAACTCTTTGATCAATAAAACCCGTGAACAAATTGAATGAAATATTGTGTTGAAATTTTTCTCAAAAATCTCAACTCAAAGATAGAAGAATGGTATTTTCTCTCTTGGCTTGTGTTGCACTCTCACTTTCACAAAATAATTTTTCATCTCAAGAATTTATGCGGCAAATTTTCTCCTATCACCCTTTATATAGCATCATCTATAAACCTTTTTTCTATTTAGTTGCTGTAATGATTTAGTTAGGGTAAAGGTTTTAATTTCACAAATTAACTTTATGGAATTTCCTATGGAGATTTCGTTACTGCCGATCTTTATGGACTTTCCATAAAGTACAATACTAAATCGGATTATAATATCCTTATTAGTATTTTACTATAGAAAAATACAAATCCCATTTTTATGGGTTTAAGTAGCGACTCGTCCAATTATGGACTTTGACGTAAAAGTCCAATTCTAAATTGGATTTGATTCATAATTCTTTCATTAATATTTTATATACATAACTTATATATATATATATATATATATATATATATATATATATAATTCAACAAAGA